>JAPSGF010000011.1:16094020-16215656 GCA_035772895.1 Perdix hodgsoniae | reverse complement strand
TCCATCTGTTCTGTCACATCATATACAATTCCTACCTTGATAGTCCTGTGTGTATTTCACAACAAAAAACAGTTTATGGAACCTCATGGATAGCTGTTTGGATTTAAGATTTGTTTTCAGTCATGTCTTTCAAGTACTGATCAATTTATTTTAGTTCTAAAGCCAGACCAGTGTACAATTCTGTGGACATCATTATAAGATGAAGCCATTTGTCATCTCACTTTAAAGGTTGTTGAACTCATGCTTGATAAGTTCATGTACTGCTAATATTTTCTAAATATTTATCACCATACATAATTCATGTAGGTTGTTGTGACAAATGTGCCAAATGTTGTCCAACTGTATGAATCTGATGAAATTCTATGTTAATCTTGTCGACTTTTCACATTTTTTTCCCCTTGAATGGAAGTTTAAGGGAGATTTAAACTTCTGATGGAAATGGATGCTTGCTTGCTGTCTACATAGGAATACTTAGAACAATGGGAAATGACAGCAGGTCTGTTACTTTTGAAAAACGTCCCAGTCTGTGTATAAAACATTTTAATTTCAATGGGACAACATTTTCTTTTAAGAAATAATTTTACAAAGAGATATCATTTTAAGTGTTTTTCAGTTCAGAATAATAATTTGAGTATACTCTTTTCGATTTCTACATCTTGAGAAAGAGTATATGCAAGTAATTTAGTGCAATTAAGTTTATGATGTACTGTATGTACTGAGATTTTTGTTTGGGGTTGTTTGGAAATACTAATGAAATACAATTTGCATTTTAAATCAAATATTTTTTATTTGATTTTTTTTTTTTCACATTGTGATAAAACTAATTACTCGTACTTCCAAATAGTAGATCTGTGCATAACTGTGGCTGATTTTTCACCTTAATATATTTTTACATTTTATAATAGCCAATGCATCTCTGCATCGTAATGCATCATAAGCTGTGTCATAGGATCAATATATAGGAGTACTGTCAGAGGAAACAGCTTCGCAGCTGAAAGGTTCTCTTGTGACTGAGGTGAGAATATGGGAAGAGAATAAGGTATCATCATAAATCACTGCGCTCAGGTGGTGAGTGAGGAAGCAGTGCAGAGACTTGGCTATGCAAAACTGAATTGTCTCTTCTTCAGTTTTTGGTGGCTTTAATTTTTCAAAACCAGCAGCAGACTAAGACCCTATTAAAACAGGGATTGAAAATTCATGTACAACTCTACAACACATTTGTATTCTGCTAGTATAACTGCAAAATGCAATGGACTGTATATGTGAAACATGCAGTTGGTTGGACAAAGGAATGAAGTCATGTAATGAGCTCCCAAAGGAAAACCAAACTGACTTGTGCAGCAAGAGGCCAGTGAGAATATTTATGAAAATGTTTTCATAGCCATCAGTGATCAGAAAGAGAGGAAACAGTAAAGCTCTTCTCCTTGTACTGTTGTGGTTTCACTAGATGTATTTAATTCCATTGAAGTTTTGCCTCCACTGTACAAAAAGTCTCGTCCTGTCCCTACATATCTCCTATATGTCTGCACCAGAGTAGCAACAAAGTTCTTTGTAAAGTGCCAAAATACAATATCTGTTGTCATTTGTGACAATGAAAGCTAGCAATTTTTATTATTTTGCCCAATTCATAAGTTAGCACAACCTGTTGGAGTTAATTTTGGCACTAAAAACAGAGAAAAATCGGATATTGAACGATGGAGATTTTAGTAAAAATAATTTTAAAAATTAATATTAGCACAGAGTAAAAATTAGTTATTAGCTAGCAGTATAAATTGGGCCTGGAAAAGATTGTTTTTTGTGGTTAATTTTTCTACTAAATTTCAGATATGAATTTAAAACTCATCATTAAAGCACATAGAGATGACTTTAAACCTAATTTTTGAGTGCCAGAAGCTTGATTGGCCCGTTCCATTTGGAGATGTCATGCTAGTAGTCTTGCAACAGCAGTTAATCTTCTGGGCATTTTGATTAGGCCAGAAGCAATCTGTCTTCTCTTTTCTGTCTTTCTCTTGTCTTTCTCTTTTCTGGCTTTTGGCTTCTAATCCAAACTGGAAGCAGGCAGCAGAGAGAGCCTGAAAAATGTAGTAGACTTTTTTCATTTCAGCTGGATGAGGACATTTGAGTCAGATCTGTCCTTAACTTTATCTTCATTGATCTGCTCATCTGTCCTGAACTTTCTGAGAAACAAAAAAGGAATCTCTCTTGTGGTAAACTTATGGCCAGTTAAGTGAATATGAGATAATTCTTTAGAAACCAATGGACCATTGCAATTTCCAAGAGGTCCCTATAAGGATCCCTTTCTCTCTCTCTTTTGACAGAGATTGCATTGTCTGTCACATCAAGACAGGCTCTTGAATTGATCTGAACTATTGCCAAGGAAAGCTGTTGCCAAATACTGTGAATTCTCCATGTGGATAAGCCTTAATAAGCTCCTTCCCAAAGTGAAATAAGTTGAACTACACAGAAGAGCTCTCGTCAAGAATAAGATTAGCTGTTTTGTACATTCTTTGCAGATTTATGAAAATATATATTTATTTTTCCATCTAAATATAGAAATTCATAATTTCTGCCTAGGGTTATTAGTCTGCCCTAAGGATTTTAAGGTGGCTTACTAAAATAACCCTTTTAGATATGCTTCAAACATACATGTGAAATTTTGCAGAGTTATACAATTGAACTAGTGGTTATTTAGGGATCTTCTTCCAATGGCTGTCACTTGCCCATTGAGCTCCAATCAATCATGGTGTACAACTGGAGTCTCAGATACTTGTTCCTTTCAGATTTTCCAACAGTTCACAGGCAGTTTACAATTTATATATATATATATATATATTTTTAAAGTTGACAATCTTTGCATTTCTGGGTTCTTTAAATTGGAAGGAAAAATAAGATTTTAGCAACTACATCTTTAGGGACCAACTGGCTAGAAAGTAGCCTGGCAGAACATGACCTGAGGTCCTCCTGGTTGACATCAAGTTGAACATGAGCCAGCAGAGTGTATTTGTTATAAAGAAGGCTAGTAGGATACATCAGGTAAAGTATTGTTGGCAGGTTCAGGGAGCTGCTCAGCAATGATCGGGCTACATCAGTAGTAGGCTACATCAAGTGCTGTGTCCAGTGCTGGTCTCTTCAGTAGAGGAAACACATGGGGCAGTGGAAGAGAGTCTAAAAAAGGGCTACAAAGCTGATGAAGGGCCTGGAGCACCTTTCCTACGAGGAAAACCTGGAACAGAGCTGGAACTCTTCAGCCTGAAGAAGAGGAGGTTAAGAGTGTATCAGTGTTCATAAATACCTGAAAGGAAGGTGCAAAGAGTTTGGAGACAGGCTATTTTCAGGGGGGCCCAGGGCAGGGATAAGTGGCAGTGGGCACAAATTGGAGCAAATGAGTGTCTGTTTGAACATCAGGTAGCACTTCTATGCTGTGCAGGTGACAGCATTGGAATATTCTGTGATTCTAGCATACACCCACGGGATTATGCATGTCATTATGGATACTTCAACCTTGATTTAGAGAAGGATAAGGTATTGAGTACCTTGAGTATTGCAAATCCATTTTTTTTTTTTTTTTTTTGTATGTAAGACTAGATACACTGTAAAATTTTATTTGAATCAGTAATCTGATAAGAACCTTCTGTTCACACAGTTTGTTACTGTTTCTGGATGAAGCATATGAGCTAATACCTGAAAAGATAATAAAATATATTTATAACAGTTGGCTCTGCTTTTAATGATTGACATGATTTGGGCTCAGCTTAGTTTTAGAAGGTTCAGGTTTGTTCTGAAACTCACTCTATTGTCTGTCCATACTTCATAGCATATGAAAACGATAACAAGCCATATGGTAGAACTTTATTTTATAGCTATTGTTGACCTTTTTTTCAACTCCCAGTGTTTGCTGCAGGACAATTCCACCACTCTTTACTAAGATAACAAGTACTGCAAGTTGGACCTGCTTATAGCATGATGGTTGTTTCACCTTAGTGTGTCTAAACTATTTACGGTGTGTTTATATAGGGATTATGAAAGCTCTGTGATATAGACCATTGACACATTACAAGCAGATTCCAATTTTTCAACCCCAGCAGTTATTCAATAGAAGCAATCCCACAAAAAAACAGTGGGGCTCCAATTGGAGTAGTCGTATGTGACTCAACATGAGGAAAGGCCCTGGGAGCTGGTGTTGTATTTTCTATGCTGGAGCTAAGCATCATCTTTAGAGATTCTTTTGTTCAATCTTTGGAAGTAATAGTGGTCTTAGCAGAAAGACAACTGCAGGATAATGCACAAACACAGTAACTGTCATCTTCTTTCTGGCAACAATTTTTGTTGTTCATGCAGCAATTTTACACTGCCTCCTACCCACTGAATGAACCATCACAGAATTTCAGGGGAAAAATGTCCATCATTTCATCCTAAATAGATGAAGCTTTGGAAGACCAAAATCTTAATTGCATTCACAGTCATATATGTCATATTTTGGCCAAATACTTCTGAATAATAAGAAAATCAATCAGTAAATCACATCATTTCAATTTCCTTTTATATCAGTATCTTATAAAATTATTTTCTTCGTGTTCAAATTCAATTCAGAACAGATTGTTCAAGGTTTATGAATATATCAATACTATCTGATGTTCTACCTTCTTTCTCTATTCTTGTTTCACTAACATTTTTGACAAAAACTGATAAATAATATACACAACTGCAACCTCAGTAATGTCTTTAATGTGCTCTCAGTCTTTAGTGTGAATTTAGAAGGTATATAAGCTGGAGAGCTTCCCACTTTATATCGCAATCATTTATCATTCTGTTGTCTCACACAGATGGAGATTTTGCCTGTTATCCAATTTAAACATCCATTTAGAATGAATCTAATTTTTTATGCCTTGCTAACCTCAGTACAGAACTTGTGGTTAACTCCAGTAAGAAAACTTAAGCCTAGAAGGGGTATCCAACAGGAGAGAGCTAAAAACTTAACTGGATACCATTGTAGAAATGACCATAACAAATTTCAAACACAAAACAAATGTACTGCTTCTTGTTGCCATGACACAAAGTTTTGTTATAATGTGTTAAGGATGTCAATACTGCCTTTTAATGGAGTTTGGGGAATTCAAACAAAAAGAAAGGCTCAGGGCTATTTCATGTCTTTAATTTGCCAATTGGAATAATGATTTGGCAAACAGATGTACTGTAAAATGAAAAATAGTCATATTAGGGCAAAAACCACATTGCAGTGTCAGACCAGTGCTGCTTTGCCATCAAATTGAGATAAATGCTGTACTTCAATGTCAAACTAGCATTTTGTCTTTCATCATATGCAGAGAAGGCAAGTAACTGAGGTAAAAGTAATGCGTCATTCTAATCAAGGAAATGTTAAACATTGTCACTGTCACACCACAATTACTGAGGGATTAGAGCTAGAATATTTACTAAATCTGTTGCTGCCTTCAAACATAAAATGCTCTCTTGAAAGAATGTGCTTTATTCTGGAATAACTTTACATTAAATACTCTGGAGACATTATTTTTGATCCTAAGGGGTTAAGTCCTTTCCATTTTGCATGGTCAATCATATCATAGAATAATAGAATCATAAAGTGGCGAAGGGACTTTAAGGATCATCTAGTTCCAACCACCCTGCCATAGGCAGGGCTGCCAACCACAAGATCAGTCTGCCCGGATCCTATCCAGCCTAGCCTTGAATGCCTCCAGAAATCAGGCATCTGCGACTTCTCAGGGCAAGCTGTTCCAGCACCTCACTGCCCTCTGAGTAAAAAATTTCTTCCTAACATCTCACCAAAATCTTCCTTCTTAAAGTTTAAAGACATTCCCCCTTGTCATATGACTATTAGACTGTGTAAAACGTCAGTCTCCCTTCTGCTGCTCCCAGTGAATTCTTCTCCCAGTCTGGAATTGCCAAGACCCAAATGTAACACCTGGGCCTCATGCAGGATAAACCTCATTAGATTCTCATGTGCCCACAGTCTGAATGTGTCCAACCACTTCAGCACATCATCTGGCTCCATAGACTTATACATACTCAACCTCATGAGGTAGTCCCAGTCTTTCTCTGCTCTTACAATGGGAGGGACTTTGCTCCTCTTACCCCTGCTTAGAAGTTCAGGGACACAAGAAGCACAGGAAACCTGACTGGCCATGAATACTAAGGCAAAGAACTTATTAAGTACCTCAGCCTTCTCTGTGTCTGAGGAGGCCAGTTCTCCTTTTTCATTTACCAGAAGGGGTACACTCTCCTTTGCCTGTCTCTTCTGCCCAATGTCTCTAAAGAATCTCTTCTTGTTTTTCACACTCCTCAACATGTTCAGTTCTACCTGCACCTTCATTTTCCCAACTCCATCCCTGTGCTTCAGGACAGCATCCCTGTATTTTTCTCAGGCCACCTATCCCCACTTCATTTGTTTATACTATTCCTTCTTTTTTCTATCAGCCTTACCAGAAGATCCTATCTCAGTCATGCTGATTTCTTTCCTCATCTTCTTGATTTCTTGTTTTGCGGCATGGTGAGCTCATGTGCTCTCAGAAAGGCATTCTTAAAGTATTGCCAGCTCTGTTCTGTTCCTTTGTCCCTATGGACAGTTCGCCAGGATCTCGTCCAAAAGTTCCTTAAGCAGCCTGAAGTTCTCTGTTCTGATGTTCAGGGCCTTGACTCCGCTCTTTGTCAGGCTCACATTCCTTGAGATCACAAACTTGACCATGGCATGGTCGCTGCAGCTCAGGCTGCCTCTAATCTTAACCTCTTCTATGATTTCTTTTGCACTAGTGAACAACATGTCCAGTAACACTGCACCTCTGATGGGTCTGACCCTAAATGTTGTTGTCAGTGGACACCAGCAGTCTCCTGGACTACTAGCAGCTTGCTGTATTGTTTTCCAAGCAGATATCTGGATATCATGTGAGCAGGAAATTTACTTGCAAAAATCATAGAATGGTTAGGGTGGGAAGGGATATTTATGATCATCTAGTTCCAACCCCCTGCTATAGGCAGGGAAACCTCCCTCTAGACCAGGTTACACAAAGCCCCCTGCAGCCTGGTCTTGAATGCTTCCTGGGAGGGGGCATCAACAACCTTGCCACAACCTGTTCCAGAGTCTTACCACTCTCATAGTAAAGAATTTATTCATAATGTCTAGTCTAAATCTACCCTCTTACAATTTAAAGCCTACATGCCTTTGTAAACAGTCCATCCCTAGCTTTCTGGTAGACGCCTTTAAGATACAGGAAGGCCCCTATAAGTTCCTATAAGGTCCTTGGAGTCTTTTCTTCTCCAGGTTGAAGAGCCCCAACTCTCTCAGCCTGTCCTCATAAAGGAGATGTTCTGACCCTCTGATAATCTTCATGGCCCTACTCTGGACCCACTCCAACAGCTCAATATCCTTCTTGTGCTGGGGGCCCCAGGCCTGGATGCAGTATTTTGAGTGGGGTCTCATGAGTGCAGAGTAGAGGGGCAGAAACACCTCCCATGACCAGCTGCTCTCACTTCCTTTGATGCAACCCAGGATATGGTTGGCCTTTTGGGCTGCAAGCATACATTGCCAGCTCATGTTGAATCTTTCATTAGCTGACATCCCCCAAATCCTTCTTTCAGGGCAGCTCTCAAATCATTAAAGACTAAAAACAAAAAAAGATCAAGAACACTTATATGGAATTTTCAGGAATCCTGATACTCTTACCTCATTGTGTCTAGACAACATTATGTCTAGACAACACAATGTAATCTGTCATTCAATGTTAGAATTGCTGTACATGCCCATATGCTGACTTCATAGACATTTCTGAAATTATTAGTTTTTTCATCAGTCTTTAAAAAAGACTAGCCTTCCAGTCTTCTCCAGGCTTAACAGCCCTTTTTCTCATATCAGAGATGCTCCGGGCCTCTCATTATCGTTGTGGCCCTCCACTGGACTCTCTCGAGAAGTTCCCTATTTTGAACTGTGGATCCCAGAACTGGAGACAGTACTCCAATTGTGACTTCACAAGAGCAGAGTAGAGGAGGAGGATCACCTCCCCTGACCTGCTGGCCACACTTTTTTTGAAATGCCCCAGGATACCTTCTCAGTCACAAGAACACACTGAGGGCTCATAGCCAATGTGCTGTCCACCAGGACACCGTGGTTCTTCTCTATTAGGTCAGCCCCTAACCTGTAGCGATACATACTAATGTTAATTAATGTTAAGCAAATTGTCTGAGTTCTGAAAATGAAGTAAGACACTTTATTAGGATTTTCTGTTCCTAACATCAAGTGTTCAGATGTGAAAGTATTTTTTATGAATGCCTTCTTTATGACTTGTTGAATATGTATAGGCACAGTTGCCTTTGAACTTGAGAAATGAATAAACAATTGTTTAAAACATGAAAAATACCCTTACTTTTGACATAGATTTGCAGTAATACAGTTACTAATCTCTAAAGACAGTAAAGCAATGCAACAAAAATAAATAGAGGCAATTTTGAATTTTATGTTCTTAAAGAAGACATTAAGGAAAGAAGATATTAAGGAAAGTGACAGAGTACAGTTTCTGATATTAAACAAAACCTATACATTCCAATGGTCATGAATGTTGACAAATGTAAAGGTGTTTTTGTTTTATTTTGTTTTTAAATATAGACTCATAAACAGAAATAAATGACATGTGCATACACTAGAGCAGCTTCATCTTAAGGGGATACTAAAGTTTCCATGGTTGTATGAATTCAGTATGTTAATGACATATTTTTGACAGAGTTATACATTAAGTATTAGTGAACTCTAACTGTTCAGAATTAAGTGGAATTTAATCACTCAACCTTTGGATTTTTGGGGATTTAAACAATTAAATTCTGTGGACCTCTGAAAATTTGAGGTTAAAAGGGTATGACAAACATAAAATAAGGAAATACGTAGTGAAGGATAACCCCAAAAGAATTGGAATTTGGGTAAGCTACGGACAAGTGCCTAAAAGTTCAGATGTTTATCTGATCCTCTGGAGCCTATAGAGTTGGACTGAGAATCTTGAAGGAGGCTGATTATTTTAAGATTTCTCACACTTCTGCTTCTGGTCATTGCTGAATTTAAACCCTAAAATAGACTTTGTTTCTTGGCATATTTCTCCGCTTTGTTTCTGGAGAAGTGATTTGAAGGGTGATATTTTACAATAATTTTCATATTTTCCAATTTAATCAGTAATTTCTCATGTCAAACTTCTGAAAATGGGATAACGTAAGTAATTTAAAATCATTATTTAAGTAAAGGAAAATGAGAAATAGTACTAAATGAGTACTGCATCTTCTGATTTGGCAAGGAGCAAAGGAGACTTCGAAGTATGATGCATAAATGGACTTTGGTTGAGCTCTTCAAGGACTGACTTGGAATTAACTGTGTTAAATGTTTGTTATTGATCTGACACAGGGAGGTAGAAGTTTCCTTCTTCCTCATGTCACAAAACTGTCATTCTCAGTACATACAAGAATGAGGCAACTTTTAGGGAGAATGTCCCTGTGGTTAAAGGGACAGGTTAAGAGGGAATTTAATTTGTGTTTAGGAACTGAATGTTCTGTTTTAACAAAAGAATAATTTTGGCATTAAATAAAATCATAAATTTGGAATAAAATCTAGAAAGCTGTCCTTAATCATTAAAGCAATGAGGTCTTGTAACAACTTTCACAGCAACAACAGAGGCAAGAAATATAGCTACTTTCAAGACAGAATAAATATTTTAGGAGATTACAAATTGTAATTGCCTGTGGTTAGAGAACAGGAGTCAGTGACCCAGAACATGGAGTTTCTTCCAACTTCTAAAAGTATTCCTGTGAATTTGTAGAACCTACGCATATGTGTTAAAATTTGAAAGCCGTTGCTAGAGCTCATATGTGGCAGACAGGTAGAAGTGGAGAATCAAAGAACTTACACTCATCGAAGTTTTCACCCTGCTGTACAGTGAAACAAGGAAATTAACTCTTACTGGTATTTTCCATAATACTATTTATTGTACTGAAAAAGAATTATTTATTAAATAAATTACAAACATAATCTGCTTCGGCCTAAATGTCCACTTTTCTTATTTGACAATTGTTAAAATTTTTCAGATATCCTGTAGATTTTTCTGTTCAGAGGTTCAATCTCTGAAATGCAGAGTGAAACAAGCCTAATACAGGACAGAATTTATACTCAATTTTCAAAACACAATTTAATCCCTCAAAATTGCACTGAACCTGATATAATGAAGACCGTGTGCTTAGACTTGCATGTAAATTGGAGTTACAATTTCATTTGAGATGGGACAAAAGAACACTGTGAATTATTTTGTTGTTTCGTAATTTTTGTGTTTTGTTTTTATTTCCAGATAGTTACGTCTTATATATTTACACCTCAGCATGGGATCTAAGGACTGGCATGACACTCGTTATCATGTTGTCAAACACAGTTACAAGTGGGATAATTGTCTTTCCACTGATTTTTTGCACCTATTATGTCAAGATAAATTTTCTGTCCTTGCTATCTAATTGAGACACATGAAAAGAAAAATAATCAAACATTACTTTAGCAATAATTTAGTTGGTGCTTTGAATCAGCCACATCCACAGACCAGACACTGATTTTGTGAAAAGATGTGTAAGATTCTCTGCTTTTCCACACACCTTGGTTTTTCAATGATAAAAATGGACTGTCTGTGTCACAGCACTATCTGACTTTGATATCCTAGAGCCTTGAAAGGCAGCAACTGTATGTATTGTCTGTTAATTACAAATCCTTGGTACGAAACAGTAGTTAAAATTTTAAAATCAGGTCCAGTATCTATCTTTGTGCTGTTCTTGTTAGGAATTCATTATTCTTTTGAGGCTCTGAGTTACTGCAATTGAAAGAGAATATCTTCTGATAGCACTTCTTAGATATCTATAGAATATCTTCATCAGCCACTTCTTTAAAGAAGCAGAGTAGGAGCACAGACTTTCACTTCTTTAGTACTTTGTGCATTGCTTCTAAATGTATTAAGTGGTCTCAGACCTCAAGGTCTCATTAGATTTTGACTGTAAGTGCCTATGTTGCTTATAGAGACACTCTTGACAGAAAGAATGTAAGTATCTTTAAGAGCTAGTAAGTTAAATTTGGAGCCAAGGGAAATCAATTTAATAAAACACTGTTGCTTTATATATGTATTTATATATAAATATATATATAAATACTTATATATAAAATATATATATATATGTGTATATATATATGTGTGTGTGTATGTAGATATATATATACTGTGTTTCACATAATTCCTTTTCACTGA
The DNA here is from genome assembly GCA_035772895.1 of Perdix hodgsoniae. NCBI lineage: Eukaryota > Metazoa > Chordata > Aves > Galliformes > Phasianidae > Perdix > Perdix hodgsoniae. Next base: position 16,204,377 of record JAPSGF010000011.1, on the reverse strand, counting down.
GCTAGACTGTTGCTCAGAATGGAAAATAAGATAGATAGATTTTAAGTTTTAAAGAACTAAAAATCTGAAATCACAAAAGGCAAAATGGAATGTTTGTCCTATTATTTGCAGAAGAGTTTTTTGTGACACTTGCTTTAACAAGTTTTACATCAAAGTATAAATTAATATTACACAATTTATTTTGCTGACCTATAACATTACCTAGGTTTTGACTGTATCCTGAGCACCTACACAGGAAGTATACATAGAGTTATCCTTGAAATAGCATTCAAAACCCTGAAAAAAAATTATTATGAAGAAAAATTTTAGGTTGATGTTTATTAAGGGTTTTAACTGATTCAAGAACAAATGCATATTTGAAAATGGTAATAAATTTTATAAGATTCAAAATAATATGTGACTTCCAATGCATAATTTCTGATAAAAAGAAAATACCATTTCTTTCCAAATGAATGATAAATATAAAACATTCAAAATCAATGAAGATCTACCACTTATTGTCATTGAGAACAAGTAATTTAGGAGTGTCAGTTATACGCTAGATAAGTGAAGACAAAAATACTAAAGACAGAAAGACTTGAGATCCAGATTTTTTTTAAAAAACAATAATCCTTTAGAAAATATAATTGCTGTTGTTCTCTATGTTAAACACCTATGGAAGAAATGCTGTTATGTTTCAACTGAGTTAGGAATGGACAGACCAACTTGTAGGTTTGAATATTAACCACAAATTATAATCACCTTTATTCTTCAGTAACAAAGAGTACAATTTTCCAAAAAATCTTATATGAAACATTCTGAGGTTACGTGAAAACTGAGTGAGTATTGGGATACTCAAAAGAAAAGCCACCCACTCTCATCAGAGTTTTAAGCACATTTCTGGATCACCAGCATTTTGATGAGCCATGTAAACACAAAATTTTTGCCTGTATGAATGAACTCCTGGGATTTGTTTTGCATTTCACTTGTGAATAACCCATAGAAGAAATCATGAAATATACTCTCTGGTAGATGACAGAATCCAACTGAATTCGTACTCAAAGCTGTCAGAAATTTGCCTTATCCATACGAGGTTTACATTCTGGAAGATGACAAAATAGAATATCTTGGCAAAAATTTGTTGCTCTTTTTGCTAGACATACAATATCTATGTTAAATTGATGTTTATATGTTTTTGCACAGGAAGTTTCATTGTTTTGTGTTACAGCTTTCTCTCTTGGACAACAGTCTGGAAAAGTTCAAACACACAACTAAGCTTATGCATTTTTTCACAGTTACATTAAATAATAACTTGTTGGGTGCCAATTATGTCTTGCTCTTAATCTGTATAACATTGCAGCCTTAAATATATTGTACAGTTTTAGTAGTCCTATATACCAAATTGTATCATCTTTTACAAAAAAAATTAGATCTATTTCCCAATAAATGTTTATAATTTGGCTTCTATCTACCTGAATTTAAACAAAACTCTTTCAGTGTTTTGTTGGGGAAAAAAGAGAATTTAGTCAGAATATGCACTCTTTCATCAAATATATGTTTTGTTTTTTAAATTTTCTCTCTAACATGATTAGATAAAAAATTGAGTACTTTGACATTCAGAAAACGCTCTATCAAATACCATCAAAAGTGATGCACTTAACAAAACAATTCACTTTTTTACAAAATAATTGATCTCAAGGCAAATACATTTTGTAATGTTCTACCATCAGCTTTGCTAGTGAAAAATACCAGTTTAAAAATATTATCTTGGAACATCACACTTTTCCAAACGTTTTTCAGTTCTACGTGCATTGTCCTTCCTTGTGCTATTAGAATCAGATGAAGAAATAAACAGCTTACATTACAAAGAAAGCTCATGTTGTGGTTTATCAGCTTTGGAGCTGGAAATACTACAAATGTTATGAGATAGAAGATTGCAAAGATTGCCAGCTCAATTTTGCAGGCCCAAAGGGAATCTCATTGCTTAGATAAGCCTTTAATGCTTGTCCAGAACCAGACATAGGTCACTTAAGAGTTTGGGATAAAACTTACGTTACATGAACAATTATTGCTATACTCCTGCCTACTTATCTTCTGTACAGAGATTAAGTTTAAATGCTCAAAGGTATAAATCAATAAAATTTCTAATGTCTAAATGTGTACCATGACTCTAAAAGCCTTTTCCGTGCAGTGAGTACCCAATATGAAAACCAAACCAAAACAACAACAACAAACAAAAATGACCCCAAAACAAATCCAAAAGCCTGTGAGTTTAAAAGGCATGGAAGGGCTCAGAGTTGCTGCTCTAAGATAAAAAAAATCAGTCCGTACAAAAGGCATACTGTTAATTTGCTTTCGTATGTATCTGTGCAACGCCTGATATAACCTCTTGTTTATGCAGATATTTCATTGCTACATTGCAATGTTTGAAGGCAGTGAATCTGACCCTTTAATGCAGAAAGTAGGCATTAGTGAAATACACTTTCATTATCGGCAGAGAAACGAGGAGGAGAGATTAGGAAATATCTCTGGAATGGTTTATATTTTGATCAGGTGCATTTGCAGACACATTGCTTATCCCTCCCCAAAATTACAGAAGGATTTACAAGTCTTACTGTGAAAGTGGTGTCAAAGACAGCTCTAAGACCTGACTCAAGAAAGGCATTCTTCAGAGCTTCAATCCATCTGTTGAGAGCTTTCTTGGCAGGCAGCTCTCATCACAACAAGGTGTTCAAAGAGAGGGATTTGCTCTGAACTGACAAGTTGTAATGATGTTTCACAGGTATCATATGAATTGTATTAAAGCGTCTTAGGATTAAAATGAAACTGCATTGTTCTCCTTTATAATTGACAAATTTAGGAAATATGCTATTGTTGAAATACATTGATATGAATGCTGACAGTAGATTTCTATGAAATGTAATGAATATGGTTTTGAATGAACTCACTAAGGAACAGCTTATTTTAACCTTATTTGTCTACTTTGTCATTTTATCATGATGATTTGGTTTCACTGCATTTGGGGATTTCTGATCAGAATGCATTTAACTTTTTTTTGTTTATTTTTTGTTCTTCTCTTACTGCTACTTAATGGAGAGGTTCTGCAATCACAGTAACTGGATTAGTTTGTGTATGTTCACCTTCTGTGCTTTCTTGTAGAAATGCTGATGTTTAACCCAGCAGCTTAACACCACACAGCCATTTGTTCTTTCCTTGACAGTGGGATAGGGGAGAGAATCAGAAAATGTAAAACTAATGGGTTGAGATAAAGAGAATTTAATAGGACAGAAAAGGAAGGCAAAACAGTAATACTAATGATAATTTACGAAACAAGGGATACAAAATACAATTGCTCACCAGCTGCCAACAGAGGTCCACCCAGTCCCTGAGCCCAGCAGCTCCATTGGCTAGCTCTCTCAGGTTTATCATTCAGCACAGTGCTATTCTGTAAGGGATATTCCTGTGGCCAATCTGGGTCAGCAGTACCTCATCCTGTCCACCCCAGTTCCTCATGCATCCTCAGTTCCTCTCTGGCAGGGCAGTGTGGGAAGCTGAAAAGTCCTTGGCTTAGTTGCGCTGCTTAGCAACAACTAAAATGTTGGTGTGTTATCAACATCATTCGCATCCTACATCCAAAACACATCACCATACGTACCACAATGAAAAAAAGTAACCCTGTCTTGGCTGAAACCAGGACAGTTGGATACTGAAGAGATTTATAATGGCAGTTGTTGCAGTGCTTCAGCTTGTTTCTCCAGGGTACAGGAAGCTTTCTGAAATCAGCACTTGGTGCTTTTGAGAGGGACTGAAAGACGGCCAGTTGGGTATGGGTAAAACTGCGTCCTTTGTAGTTTCACCAGTCGGTTAGTTCTAAGCCTTCACAGGCCTCCATCCTGGAAGTACTATTGAGGTATAAAAGGCATACCATACTCAGAGGTCATGTTATGTGGAGACTAGTGTGAATAATGTGTATTATCAATGTGTTTTGATTGTCCAGAACCCAGCAAAGTTCAGCCTTAGTCTGATACTATCCCCTCGGGTGACATAACCTGATTTTGGAACAAACTCTTTGTCCAAAACTGAGGGCACAGTTGTCACAAAGGACTTGCCCTGCCTGCAGAAAACATATTCATATTATGATGGGAGCTTCAAAAAAGGGAAATTAGTCAGGCAGATGCCTTGTATTATTACAGATATCCCCCACAACTCTCCAGACATGTCTGCATCATTCAGGAGCACTGTGTTTTACCACCTACATCTGTTGCATATGTTCAGATTTTTTTTTTGTTTCAGTTTTGTACATTCTCCCTGGGACTCTCATTTTTTACAGACTGTATAAGCGCTGAGTTTTACTGGCATATCTAGTCCCACTGACTTAGTCTTGTTTTCATGAGCCTAGTGCACAGCAGGAAGCATTTTGTCAGAATCCTGGTGGTCTAATGGCATAAGCAAATAGAAAGTTGTGGAGGGAGGGTACTAGCTAGAAAACAGATGGAGCTTCAGGCCCATTTTGTCCCTCACTCTCTGAAGTTAAATACGTGCTTTGAGTCTCTGCAGAGGTCAGGTATTATTCATTGAACTTCTGAAAAACTCAGAGGTGATATCATTTGGATGATTTTCAGATTTTTGAAAATGCTTTTGAGATTTTAACACCTAAAACCTACAACAATGGTTATTAAATAACCATGGATTAAGGAAATACATTTTAAATTTAAATTGTTGTTTTAAAAGGTTGGAAATTGTTTTTTTTTTAAATCATCAGTACAGGACACCCCTTTAACAACTTCTCAGTTACTCTTATGCCTTTACTTTAAATTTATTCAATCTGTATTTATACTAAATTCATACCAGTGGAAGAGAATAGAATAGAATTTATTTCTTACAGATGAAGCTAGTCAAATTACTTAAAGATATATTTTACATAAATTGCATAATAAAATTTCTTATCTTGCCCCACTCAAAATAGTTCTTTTTTATTTGCTAGTATGTCATGACAAGGAGAGTTCAACAAAGCAGAAATAGCTTAAGAAAAATACCATCTCTGGTTCCAATGAACCAAAATCCTCCCCAAATCCACAAAACAGAGATGAGGCTGTGCCTCTTTATTTTAGCTCAAGTATTGATGGGACAGTCTTGGGAAAAAGTCAGTTATAAAATCTGTAGGAAAAGTATTTTTTCATTTAAAAGACTACACTATTTAATCCAAAGGAATATACACATGGAATGTATTTGTTTAAAAACTTTTTAGCAAGGGTAATTATTTAGGTCTGCCTTCCTTTTCTGGAAGGATAAAAGTTTTTAAATGGTTCTTCACAAATGAAGTTGTTTTTGTCATAGTGTCTGCAAGATTTTGTTTTTAAAGAAATTCAAAGCAAAAACATATCTCAAAGCCTTGAGAATCATCATAATATGATAATTTTTTTTTTAACAATATAAATAGATGCTTACTTAATTGGTATGGACTGTCATTCCTTTTCGTTTTCCTGAAAATACTGCTATTCCTTAACTTTTCATTAATTGTTTTACTACCACTGTAAGAATAATTCAAAGAATTGCACTTCTCTGTGCAGAATGATTGATTCAATGGATGATGAGTGACAAAAAGAGAAAGAGTCCAGGTCAGAACTTACAGCCCCTTCTTTGCTGAAGAGCACTGAAATTTCTACTTTGACACGTTTCTTCTGCCTCTTTTGTAGGTGCACAGCCAATATAACCTTTTTTATAATTACAATACTCATATAAAATGTGGTGTCCACTATAATTATACTGCCATGGAAATTCTCTCTTCTGTGTAACATATGAGGTGGTTATTTCTTTGATGTTTGGCTTCTATACCTTTATGGCTTTCTGAACCAGTTAACCAGTCAGGTTTCCCTTTTCCTCTTTAAACTGCAGCAGCACAATTTTTCAGGCTCTGTATATTCTTCTAAGCTCACAGGTATGTTCCAGTTAATGGCTTTCAAAATCCTCAAGAAAATGCTCAAACCTACAGTGCTTTGTTGCTTCAGCTACTTTTCAGTAAATTTGCTTGATTTGTTCCATTGTCATTGCTCTGTGTTTCATCCTCGCTCTTTCCCCTAGTTCTCTGTCTTTAATCATCATTCTTATATAAGAATGTTAATCTTATTTTAGGGGTTTCATTTTACTTTCGCTTTTGAAGCGGTTTGTTCATTTACGTGAGGAGAGAAGTAAGAATTCAGTTTTCAGCTCTTGAAATGAAAATAAATCTACAAGTCCAGTGGAGGTATAAAGTCATACAAATAGATATAAACAACTCCCAAACAGTCAGGGAATCTATTTTCTTTTTTCTTGATTTTTACCACAGCTGTAAGGTGACAGCCTGTGACTGTTGCTAGACTCAGTATCTATCTATCAATCTCTGTTTGCTTTCGTTAATTAAGAGCAGATGGCAAGTGCTGAAAAAAAAAAAAAAAGCAAAAAAATGCACTTTCTAATTAATTAAAAATAATTTAAAAAAATCCAATCTTGGACAAATTACCTGTTATGTATACACACAAATGTAGGGACAAGGGTTTTTTGGAAAATATTTGTTTACTGTCAATTAATGAAATTGTTTTCTGTGCACAGAATACTTGGTTTTGCATAAAAAAAATGCAAGAAGCATGCTACTGGTATTGGTTGAAACTGTGAAGACTTCTTTATATCAGCTGTAAAATACACTTTGCTTTAGCTTAAGCCTGAATGGTCTCTGCAAGGTGAATTAGCCCATTTAACACTATTCAGAGTCCAACTGTGTCAGGCCAGAGTTTCTGCTCAGGTAGCACCAATCACATACCAGCAATTCTCTGTTGCTTTGAACTGCACCAAGTGAGTTAGGGAGCTGTGGTACATTTGGCTGATTAGAGAATTTTCTGCAACAGTTTTCAGTTGTTCTTGGATGTGATAAATATGAAAGAGTTCTCCTCTGCTGCCATCTGTCACATGGCAACATGTAATGGAATGTTGGTGGGAAGGTTCAGGTCCCTATTTCTGTACCACCAATATCTGTCCCAGATGACCTGGATCACCATTATAAAATAGGAGGCATTACTTTCGGAGCAGCCCTTGTCTAAGTACATATGTAATATAAGCTCGAAAAGAAAATATTACAATGATTAAAAATATAGGATAAAATTGGAACAGAAACAGCAAGTTTGGAAGAACTGTTTCCTTGCCTAATTTTATTTGGTGTGTATCTTTCTTATTATCTGAAATTCAAGAAAGTATGCTAATGTTTTAATTACCCTGAATAGATGAGAACGTATCATAAGTAGATGAGCATTTTTTAATGTTTTGGTCACGTTTTACATGTGGCTAGAGAGACTGAGATGCTGTAGTTGGTAGCTTCTGCCCAAGCAAAAAAGTATGCATGAAAATAAATCAAGACAGATACAGAACTGAAACTCAGTTCTTCAGTTACTGGAGGCAGTAGATCCGCCAAATAAGAAAGAAATAAATACATTTTGGACCAAAAAAAATGTTTGTATTTAAAACTTTAAATGTATCAGAAAGCTCTAAAACTTCAACAGTAACTGATTTTACCATAAATAATTCCAACAGAGAAAGTTTATTTCTATGTCACAAATGTAACACAGCATTCATGTTGAAACTCCACTGCTTGGTAAAACTGTGATAAAGCAGAATATTGTATATAAAATATACAATATTTTCAGGGAGAATCTCCTACCCAAAACTTCAGTTACCTAGAAGTATCTAGATACGATTTTTTATATATATTTTTGTCCCTTCAACTGTTCTACAAGGCAGAAAGTAAAACAAAAACAAAAACAAACAAACAAACAACTATTTTCCTTTCTCTGTGTGCTCGCTTTGATTGCAGACAAAACACAAATGATCCTATCAGCTCACTCAGCTGCAGAGAATCCACCTGCTAGCTCCGACCCAAGCTGAAGAAATACCCATTATGTTTCTCCTGTGCATACTTTCACATGGGCTTGCACACGTATGCACACACACACACCCTATTTACCTGTTTTTTACTTGTCCTTTTTAATGGAATAAGTAATCCAGACTGAAATTTTCTTGCTTTTCTCCTAGTGTGGGAAAACTCAAATAACCCTTGCAAAATATTTTTTAAATGCTGGCAGCCATGGATATAAGCCAGAAAAGGCAGCTGGGCTTTATTTTTGCTTTGAGGGGCCCAAAGATGTATATAAACTCCTGCACTCCCTCTTTTTCATGCATCCACCAAGTCTCTTGGAAGTAAGTGCTACATCTGAACTGTCTTGCTGACCCTTCCCCTCAGTCTCTGGACTAATGCTCTGAGCAGCCTGTGATTATAGCACTCAATATGGATCACTTTCCAAAGAAGGAGTGGGAGTATAGCTGAATTTGAAGTCAAACCCATTTTCCTACAAGACACTGATTTGCAGATAGCAGAGAACTTTGTGGGAATGAGAGCATCAGCTCTGAAAAAAGGGTCCTGGGGATGAGGCTGGAAATTTTCTCTGCCTGGCTGTACAAGGGGCTGATTGGGCTTGGGCTGTCTCCCTGTACTGAGCTGTCATGGTTTGGAGCCATTTCCTCCCCTACAGAAGGCTCAAAAACTTTATAAGGCTTCCTAAAGCTTGTCTTCAAGAAGGATTAGAATCACAGAATCACTGAATCATGGAATGGCTTGGGTTGGAAGGACTGGGTTTGAAATCATGTATATATCATTACAGAGCTTGCCCCTGAGCTCTCATTCAAGTTAGTTGAACACTACAGAATGTATGACAACAAATCACAGTAACAAGATGTTAAATAATAACTTCTAAATTATTTCAGTATAAAAAAATAAGCAGAATGTACTTTAAGACAAACTTGCTTCAATTTATTTCCCATATGATGTGAGATGAATGCTATGCTCGATGGGCAAAATTCAAAGCCTGCCCATGAATCACAAAGGTGCTTTATGACATCCTCTGCCTACAGGGAAGGAAAAAATCTAGTTCTCTTTCAACATGAATATCATGGTTCAGTTCATATCCCATGGGAATACATGCTGAGAATTTCAGATCCAAACCTGTACATGATTGCTGCAGGAATAAAAAAATGTTTATAATTCAGATGAGGATTTAATTTTGTTCATATGAAAGGCAGTCTGGCAATAACCTACTGTTTTTCATTTTCTCAAAACCTGTGTGCTCAGGTGCTTGCAGACAACACTTTTTCCCCTTACACCAACTGTACAGTGTAAAATCCCTCAGGCCCACCAGTGGGTGATACTTCTACACATAATGTAATTTCACACCCCATTAATTCATGCACACCACGTTTCTCCTTAGGTACTGCTATTTTGTTTATGGTTGTTCACTTCTACTTTCCAAAGACAATCCTGAAGACTTGTCTCCAATCTCCTCTAGAGACACACAGAATATGGAAATGGGTTGTTAAACTCAAGCTGCCACATGGCATCCTAGCCAACTTATTGTGGAGTAAAATGTAAGTTTCATCTCCAACATGAAGCTCAATATTTTTATAGCATGGATGTATATGCAAAGGTTTCTAAGCTACTATCCATCTTATCTGAGAACTCATGTCAGTCTACTGAAGTTTCCACCAACTGGTAAAAGGGAAACATATTCCTCATCTTTTAAAAAGTCAACAAGAAAGACTCAGAGAACAATACACCAGTCAGTCTCACCTCTGTGTTGGGGAACATCATGGAGCAGATCTTCCCGGAAACAATGCTAAGGCTATGGCTGTGTGGAGAAAGGGGGACAAAAAGAAAGCTGTAGATGGGCTCTTTATCAGGGAATGTAGTGTTAGGATGAGGAGTAATGTCTTTATACTAAAAAAGATGAGATTTAGATTAGATATGAGGAAAAAAGTCTTCACTATGATGGTTGTGATGTACTGCAACAAGTTGACCAGAGAAGATGTGAATATTCTATCCCTGGAAGCATTCAAGCCTGGGTTGGAGGGAGCTTTGGCAACCTAGTGTACTGGAAGGTATCCCAGCCCATGGCAGGAGGAGCTGGAACTAGATGACCTTTAAAGATCCCTTCCAACCTAAACCATTCTCTGATTCTATAATCTTAGATTGACAGCTGTGTGACTCATTTCTCACAGTGAAGAAGAACAACATGTATTTTATCACTTTTGCAGAAATATGAACCTACACGAGCTACGTCAAAGACACAGACAGTGGGAAAGAGAATGTAAGAATGTGCTTTTTATTATGGATGTTTATTAAAGTGGGTACTAATTCTGTTATAAAATAGGTGACACTGAATTGTTTTTTATTCTACTTGAGGGAAAAAAATAATTGTGGAATTTGTTGCTCTTTTAGCTAGAATTTTAGAGTTCCAATATATTGTTTTCGGCAAACCAAGCATAACAAAAAATGAACAGTTATTTTTGCAGAGTTAAGGTGTTATTCTATGCTGTATCTTCTCTTAGTATGGTTAGTTGTTCATACTTTAGCCATTTCTATTATTATATTTGACCCTGTGTCCTTATGCTATTGAAAATACTGTCCAGACATTTGTTCAAAGAAAAAGAATCTGCAAAGGTTCTTCATTGAGACCCAGTACTCAAAGGAGAGCAAAACTCTGTGGTATTGTTTGACAGTGAGGATCAGAAATGCCAAATATTAATTTCTAAGTTTGGAATGGGATGTTTCTAGGAGTAAATTCTTCATATCAGAGTTGCTGAAGGATTGCCATGCTTACAATGAATTGCAGAGAGGTGCCTCCAAGACAGCAGGTTTATGATGCATATGGATTCTTGAAACGGCAAGCAACCTCTGGGGGTGCAGTGCTAGGTGGGCTCAGCTGTTCTCTCTGTGTTCAGTGGAGCATCTTGGTCACAGTACTTGCTAGCAGTGCAAAGGTACCTGCCAAAACCTTTGAAGTATTCCCTCACTGGATTGCAGGCTAATATTAGGCAAACAAGTATGCCCTTCTGGTGATTATGATATTTATATACTTGTATATCTGATATTTAATATATTCAAGATTTTTAAAGTTTTATGTAGTTTACAGCTGTGTTCTTGTTTCAAAATAAATCTGAAATAAGAAGAGACACTTTGAAATACAAGCTGTATCAAAGGTAGATTAGGGTTTGTCTAGCAAGCAGTAAAAGGAACCTTGGCAAGTGTAGTAGAAAAGCAGAGACTACTCAAATGAGACAGGCTCAGCAGAGAGTTTAAGCATGACTGCAGGATCCTTCTCTCCTCACAAAAAACATAGAATCATTAAGTTTGAAAAAGACCTCTAAGCTCATCCAGTCCAATCATCAACCCATCACCACCATGCCCACTAAATCAGTCCCCTAAGTGCCACATCTACACATTTCTTGAGACAGCTGTCTAAAAATAATTATTTTGCAGGCTAAAAATAACTATTAATTATTTCATTTTTAGGTCCTTGGGTGTACTTTTCTGTTGGAGAAACAAAGATAAATTTGTTTTAATTGTTTATCCACTGGTCCATCAGTCATTTCAATTTTGTTTTGTTCTCATCTTAGTCTTTACTATACCTCCATTTGTTGCATGTGTTTGTGTGTATGCATATGCCAATCATAGTGAGAAGACAAGGTCTGACAGCGACTCTACCTAGGGCTAGAAGGTCCTAGGGCTAGAAGCATAGGTTTGAAAGCAATGCTAGACTTTACAAGATATGTCTACAGCAGGATAAGTCTGAAGGATCATATTACTGCAACTCTCAGCACTTAATTCCACTGTGCTATTTTCATCCATCTGTTCCAACCACCTTTGCTTGAAATTCAATTCTTTTACCATGTATATCCCAGGCACTTTATTTCTGCCACTTAAACTAGATGTTGTTCAGGATATTAAAAATAAATATTATTTTAGAAATTGAAAAGATTTCCAAGATCTGTCTGCAAACCACAGTCATCTTTGTATGTGTGTAGTTTGAGTGATTTATTATACTTCTCTACAATAAGTCAAACATTGACAAATGTTAAATAACAAGTACCTGAGAAGTATTCATTTTAAAAAAATGCATATATATGTCTTAGTAGAATTATTGATGATATTAAAATACGGTTCTAACATAAAAAATCCTTATCATTCTGTGGAGAAGTTTTTCTTGTTCAGGACTGGCTATCTGCATCCCTTTGATGCAGCACAACATACAGTTGTACTTCCAGGCTGCAAGCTGGTTCATGTGCACACATTGCTGGTGCATGTTATTAGAAGGAAACACACCAGAGGAATGAGCTGGAAGCGAAGGTAGTGCAATGTAAACAAGTTATCCAACTTTCTGCATCCAACCTCTGCAGAGGTGCTGTGTGTATTTCCAGAGCACCATAGAGGGAGGTCTCTGAGGTGCAACACAATGACAGGCGGGGCAGCTGTACTGCTTCTGTTTCCAGAACAGCTATTGCCTCCATTAGTTTCAAGGTCTGTGCAACATGATGGATAGCATGATATTAGCATGCCCAGGTGCTTCCAAAGTTTTAAGACAATCAAAAGTCAAAAAAGTGAATAAAAAAAGAAAAGCACTCAAAAAGTGTTGTATGATTCAAGAGTATATTTGCCCAGACATATTTAGCTTTGCAGTTATCTGAATCAAATTCTGGTTTTGCCAGGAGGATGGAAAATAATGTAGCTTTTAACATATTGAGCATGCTTAGCAGAACTACTCATTTAGAAAACACTAGACCTCATCATGTTTGCTAATGGAAATGTTTAATAATTAACAAACAAATACAAAAACAAAAAGTGATCGAATACAAAAAAGGCAAAAACAAAACAAACAAAACAAAATAGAAACAAAATTGGATAGGAAAGAGAATGAAGCTTATTGGAAAAACTGCTACTTCAACATGTATGTCTAAATCAAGTCTGGGGCAGGAATTGATTGAGTGGGTTACCTTGTTTCTGCCACTTAGGGCTGCCGTGACTGTATTACACTGACAGAAGGGACAGTGAATGAATGCCTATAAGCAAATGGTGTCAACACAGACAACTAAAATCAGTTCAGCACTTCCGAGACAGCCAGTGTGAAGAACATGTGCTTTCATGAGAAAAGATAATGGTGGGAAACAGTGTCTTTTTAGCCCTTGCAAATCTCTGCATACCTTTAAATGTGTGGAGTCCTGCCCACTCTATCCCTATAAGAATTATTTTAAAGTTGTAGTGCTGGCTATTTCATGCTTCCATTTCTTTTACAGACTAGAAGTATGTTTATATACTAAAATCTAAACACACAATTTTACATGCAGTAAAGAGGATATGACATGAATAGCATCATAGTAATAAAAATAGTAGATGTGTACTGTACACAAAACATCCCAGAGGACAAACCCTGTTTTGCAGAAGTTTAAAGGATTGAAATTTTGATTCTATTTTGGAAAAAATCCTAAACCTACTGAAAATGTTTACAAAACAAAAGGATGAAGAATGTTCATCAAAAACAGAAATAGTTTTATTTGAGTGAGGTTTTTGACTTCACTATGTGTGTTCATGTTTGTTTCTCTCTTGCAGTCAGGGATGGCTTTGTTATTGCGTGAGTCAGACTGAGAGTTTGAACATGCATTTTTGACATGTGAACATCTGCACCAATGAAATGTGAGGACTGATCTTGATCTTTCTTCTGTTTGCTTGTTGGATCACTCTGAAAGCCTCAAGTCTCTGGAAATGTTCTTGAAACAGATACAGTTTTGGAAAACATCTGTTTCAACAAAATTTCATTTCTTCCAAAATATTTACCCAGCTTTAATTGTTGTATCTTCCTCCTCTTCTATTATTGCAACTATCTGAAGTTTTTAAAGAGATCTAAGGGAAGTACTTGACTAAATGTCTCTGCAATGCAATGGGAGCTAATTACCTTCCTCCTTCAGAGTTTAAATATAATCAGACTTTTTAAATTTATGAATGGCGATTTTAGAGAGGCCTCCAACTGATTATTCCCTGACAGTTGCCTATGTGTTTATCTTATGCATATAATTTACTACTTATATGATTCTTGTGTTAATATACATGTAAAAGATTAACTGATGGATCCTGATTCCTGTAGGCAAAGCTCCAGGAATGCCAGTCTGAATAAAGGCTTGTTTCCAAAGTTTGCCTTCTATTTTCACCTACTCCTTATGATCATAATAATAATAATTATTTTTTTAAATGTACAATAATTATATCCATAAGTACCATGTATGGGATACTGTCACAAAAAAAGATTTTCTTTACCACAAAGATGAGAGAAAGATGGCTTTCCTGAGTTCAGGGCCAATGACATCCCAGGAGGAAAAGGGAAGCAAAATAGAAAAGAATAATCAAATCATCGATTTTTGTCTTCCCTGTTCTTTACCTTCAGCCAGTGACCTGAGTTGGGAAAAGACACATGGAAAGAAAGGCCATGTCTGAGAAGTGGGAACAGAAAATAAAGGGCTCCTCTTCACCTACTTGTGCCAGGAGCTTTGAAGTGGCCAGGCTGAGGCTTTATTAGGACTAGCTTAGTGTCTTTTCAGAAGCCCCTTCTAATAGTTTCTAACTGAAAAAAAAAAAAAAAAGAAAGAAAAAAAGCCCATAATGGCAATGTGGAGGCATGCAGATGGCTCTGTCAGGATAGTTCCATCTTGTTTGCAGGGGAAGAAGTACTGAAATATATGTCACTCCTGAATTTGGTTACTATTTCACTGCTATCAAAACTCTATGTAGTTAGGTATTTCAAATTGGAAATTTTGAATACTTGAGGCAGAACAAGTAACATTATATGAAAAACAGTGATGCAGACTTCAGCTTAGCTCATCAAAAAGGGTCATGGGAGTAGATTCATCACAAGGGTGCCAACTCAGGGCTGACTTTGATATTTGTTAATTTAGTGCAAGAAAGAGCTGTATTCAGCTCTTCTTGTCTAGGAATAGGTTTATTTTTATCCAGGAATTCCATAAAATGAAACAAAAATCCAAAGAAAACTAGAATTTGGGTATGAGAGGCTTAAAAACTCAAAGGGCTCAGACCTCAGTAATGTTCCTTTATACCAAGATTTGAAAATTTCCTTACTTGCCATTACAGAGTCATGTAATATGCTGTAATTTAACACTTCAACTCTACCTATGCTTATAAAAGCTCCCCAACATTGCTATGTGTGATGTACAGTGTGAACTTTGAACTCACAGCTTTGCATAAAAATAGGTTAGAGAGAACTACTGAGAAGTTCTAATGACTCCTCATATATGCAAGGTTGTGACCACTATCTTTTGAAGTCCTGGAGGGAGTTATTTTTCAGGCGGGAGTAGCTGAATGGTTTTGTCCCTGTGGAGCAGCAAAAAATAACTTTTCTTGCTGTTCTTGATATTAGTGGTATTGCAAGAGTTGTCAACATTAAGGGTAAGATTTTGTTTCCTTTATAAATCTTGTTTGTAGGAGTTTTCACATCTGGGTTATTTCAAATTACCCAAACGTCAAGAAATTTGGTGTTTAAACTGTCAGCATGAGTGTGATATTTTAAAGCAAAAATGTTAAAGTCCATTAAAATATCAGAGCAATGGAATGGGAAAGTATAACTTGTTCCCATGAGATCAATGGGAGTTTTGCCTTTGACTTCAATGGAAACAGGAAGCAGGCCATAACTCGTAATCAGTTTTAGAATTCCCCAGCCTCATCTCATGCTTCAAACTTTAGCTAATATTTAGAAGCTAAGTCCGAGATGTGTACATTCATGTGCCTTTTCCTTCTGTCAAGTTTTTAGCAGGATTTTCACTGTGTTTTGACCTCAGCTCACCTCTGGTTACAGTGTCAGTACACCTCTACTAAAATAACATTTTTGCCAGATCAATGGCAAAGAAGCCACAGATATCCTCCATTGCCCTTGATGTGAGAGATTGGTATCTTGTTTCAAGTCCCCTGAAACGCCCAGCCACAGAGCCAGTGTAACTAGAGATGGAAAACTGAGTATTGGGTCGCATGTTGCTCTCCCTTGGAAGTCTAGAATTGTTCCCCGCAGCTTACACTCTAGTTTTAAATATCTTGAGTGTTAATGGGCATCCCTCTTCTTCCTAAGGAGTATGTAACAGTTTAATAGAACTTGCTATATGAAACATATCCAGATAGCCACTAGATACTCCCTGAACTCAGCTGAAGGGTAACATCCTTTGCCACAAGAAGAAAAAACAGCAACAACGAAAAGTCACATTGTCTTTAGAATCTACCCTCTTTCAGTTTTTATAAATGACAGAATCACAGAATGATTGAGAATGGAACAGTTCTCTGGAAGTCATCTCTTCTACCACTCTGATAACCAACATCCCCAAGAGCACATCTGGGAAGCTCGTGATATCTCCAGGGAGGGAGACTTCAGAGTGTTTCAATACCTTTGTCATCTTCACAGTAAAGGTTTTTCCTCAAGTTCAGATGGAATTTCCTGTGTTTCAGTTTGTGCCTATTGCCTCTCATCCTGTCAGTGGAAACCACTGACAAGACACCTTCCCTTCAGTTACTTACACATTTTGATCAGATTTCCCCTGGGGCTTCTCTTTGGGTGGAACAGGATCAGGTACCTCAGCCTTTCCTCACATGAGACGTGCTCCAATCCATTAAACATTTTAATAGCCTTTCACTGGATTTTTTCCAGGAGCTCCACATCACTCTTGTTCTGAGGAGCCTAGTACTGGCACACAGAACCCCAGGTGAAGCCTCACCACAGCTGAGTAGAGGATCCATCAATCTACTGTCAGTGGTTTTCCTAATGCAGCCCAGGAAAATATTGTCCTTCTGCTGGCTCATGATCAACTTGTCCACCAGAATGAGGCCCTTCTTTGCAGAGCTACTTTCCAGCAGGGGAGCCTGCAACCTGTACTGATAGCTGAGGTTACTCCTCCCCAGATGCAGGATCCTGCAATTACTTTTGTTGAATTTCAAGAGGCTCCTCTCTGCCCATCTCTCCAGCATGTTGAGATTCTTCTGAAAGGCATCATAGCATTCTGTCATCAGGTGGTGATATCTGCTTCCTCCCCTCCTTTCTTCCTTCTGTTCATTATTTTACCAGTCTATACAGACAGAAATCTTTTAACATAGCCTTACATTGTTGTCTTTATTTTATTTTGACCATGAAAATATTTTATTTTGATTTAATTGTATTTTTGGCAGCCATCGACAGTATAGATACTTTCTGTGTTTGTTATAGATCACAGTACAATAGAAATATCCACAGCCACTCTTTAAATTGATAAGATTTCGTAGTCTATATGTAACTTTATTTCTTCTTGAATGAAGTCTGATGAAGATTCTACAATTTACTATTCAAAAATATGTGTAGCAACTGAAATAACATTCAGTTTTCCCCATGTTCAGGAATGCTACATTATATCATTTCAGGTTACATCATCAAGTTACCTGAAATAATACATCAAAAAAAGTATAAATCAGGAATGTGGGCTGACTTTCATCTCCAGTGTAAGGAAGTACAACTGATTATGAGATAAAATGATTTAGCAGTAACATACAGTTTTTAGTACACTTGTTGCTCAGGACAGTGTAGTGTTGTTGCTTTTAATTGTACATCCATGAGGTACGTACAGTTCATCCATTCACAGGTTGTGCCACATTCTGCAGTATTTCTAAGAGTAAATGAGAGTGGTAAAAAGTGGCAATATTGGTATGGTGGGCAATTCATATGTACTCTAAGGGGACTTTTTGGCTGTTTTATTTATTGAGATGCAGAATAAGACCTTTGGTGGAACTGAAATTTTATTCTGATTAGCTGCCAGCTTGCTTATTTATTTATTTATTTTATTTAATTTTATTTAGGTTTTAATCCACAGCTGATAAAGATCAGAAACCTACAAGAATTCATCCAATGATATTTATTTCATAAAATCAGTGAAACCATGAGTAAATGATCTATTTTGTTATCTAGTATTTTCTGTTCACTTGTATGATATTTTGATAGTCCCGCAGATCCATTTAGTCTCACTGAATGAAATTTTAGAGGAAAATTAAAGGAAAAAAAAACCAAAAACATTCAGGCTAACTTCTCATTAGCCATATTGCTGAAGAAATTGACAAAGGAGAGAAATTTTCAAAAAGAATGAGCTAGGTGAAATCTTGTTCCTGTTGTAATCGATGAAATTTGTTCCCTGATAACAATGTCCACATTTCAAAATTTCAGTGTAAAAACTGAATTTAGCCAATATTATGATAGATCAAAATGCATCAATTGAGCTTAAACTTATTTTCTTTAAAGACAGTGGCAAAACTGAAATTCATTTTAAAAAAACAGCCTCCAACAAATCCCTCAAGAGCAGCAGAAAAAGGAAACAATTTCTCAGTCTCTTATCCAGACTCTTCTGTAGTGTTTTTGTTCCTGTCGGATTGGCAAGTGAGTGATTACTTTCTGAACAACTATATTTCCACAGCTCTGGTCCACATTTATTTGTTCTTCCAGCCCTCATGCTTTTCACCAGTGAAGGGAGTAAATGAACATTAAAATGGAAGCTATGCATTTATCAGATATGCCTCTTTTAATTAAGAGGTCTAATCTGGCAACTCAGGAAACCTTGCCTTATTTTTCTGTTGCTATAAATGCTGAAGTTGTCCACATAAAAAGAAACCATAAAAGAAGTCTTTAATTACTTTTAAAGTAAGTTTTAACCAAACTGTCAACCGCTGTGTGCACTATGTCAGTTAACACGTGAAGTAAATCTGACAAAGAGCACTTTATGTACCTTCAGAGCAAGTATATCTTTACCAACACTTTTGAGTTATTTTAAGTTTGCAAGCTGCAAGTGTCTCCTGTGTTCTAGCTTTGATAACAGTAAAACCAAGACTGGAGATGAGTAGCACCTGGTAATTAGTACTCTGACCATATACAATATGCAGAATGATTGAAGTTTCAAGTGTCCAGACTCTAGCAATACCTTCCCAGTTACTTCACAACCCAAGGCAAGCTTGTTCCTCTCCCCTTCCCCCCCCCCCCCTTTTTTTCTATGAGAAAACTTTGTCTCACTTTGAAAAAAAAAAAAAAGAAAAAAAAAAAAAGAAATTCCTTCCATGATTTTGTGTGAGTCAATGATTTTCATAATGCTTTAAACATTCCTTTGAACATGACTTTATTTTTGTCATGTCCTGGAGAAGCAAAGCCTCTGTATATGCTGTAGTTAGCTTTTAAGAACCAGTGACTGAAATGAAAGTGAAATGACAGGAAATATTTTAAGAATTCTTTAGCTTTTCTTGTAGTGTTTCTATTTAGTAATCATAAATAACAAGAAAAACCTCTAATAATCTGTAATACCAATAGAGAACAGACAGCAAGTGCCTTTCACTTCTTGCGGGTAGGCAGACACTCTCAAGTAAAAGTAATAAAAGCGGAATGTTGATCTGGCCCTGCCTGATCACTACTGCTGTCTGATCTCAGTGCTCCCAGCACTGGGGTGCGTGGTGCCCTGCCCTGACAGCAGCGGTGACCTCGGCAGCACCACAGCAGCCACACAGCATGTTGAGTTCCAGCCCTGATCTGCACTCACACTGCTCTGCCAGCAGCATCAGGATTGCAGGTGTGCTGGGATAGAAGATGGCCTCACATCACAGATGACAGATCACTGTGGTGATTCAAACTTAATGAGGAATACTGTGTGTATTCTTGTGTATTCTTAACTATAAATCCATCTATAAATATATCTGGACACTAAAGTTGTGCCTTTCAGCCCTTGTGTATGACCTGTGAGACTCCAATGATCTGTAAAGTAACAGATTCAGATGCAGTCTGCCACGCCTGTATCTTCCGTCTTAAAAACAGTGTTAGGCTTTGGGACATCATCATCAGGAAAAAAAAATTGTGTGAAGGTCACAAAACACCATAAGGATCAAATTATGACAAAAATTTGACTGAAAAAATGGAAAAGATATAAGATTGTGGCTATGGGTAATCCTGAGCAGACAAAGGAGTGAAGAGGACTTGAATTTCTGTATTATCTTTCTGGGTAACTTTTCTGATGTCTTTTGTTAACAAATGCACTGAGTGCTACAGTTCATGCACATCACCCAGATTTGATATGTAAAGCCAGGAGGAGCATTATAAAACAGAAAGAAGTGACAAATATAGTGGTCACAGAGGAACCAGGCCAGGAGCAACACATGGGCAGGAGGCACAGTGGTATCAGACACTGCTGTTTTCCAGCCACTTTTATTTAAATTCTCATTTTTGTAATGTTCCAGTCTGTCAGTGGTATTCCCAGATATTATTCTGCTGGTTCTGCAGAGAGGTAGCTACGGCTTCTTTGCTGTAAGTTGCACAAGGCTAAAAAAGAATATTCAAATAGTGATTGTTAAGCAAGAAAACTAAAAAAGATCAAAGGTTATCTTTCTTTCTCATGCCACGAATAAATCTGAATCAGCCCTTGCAGAACCCTCTAACTAAAATACTTATGAAATGTCCTGTTGACAACAAAATAGTTGATCTTTATGTCTTATGCATTTTTTTCTTTTAGACTCAGAAATCTATGCCCTTTTCTATCAACATTCCTTTAACAATATTCCTCATTAATCTGCATCCATTAGCAAATCATGTGCTGAGGGTTTCATTTCTGCAGGAATCCATATTATACTGTGTGAAATGCTGCCAAGAGACCTTGTAATACTTGAGATATTGGATGCAGATAGTGACCCTGGAAAGGCTTTGGAGAGAGAATAAATTGGCACCGTTGACTGTGGGGCCACCTGGCACAGAGTGCTAATCAATATGAGCTATAACCTTGCAAACCTTCGAACAGCTGGGGTTGCAAGGGCACAACACAGCATCCCATTTGTGATGTCAGCGCTCCTTATCCTAGTAGCCAAGTCAGAGATAATGTAGAAGCACTACTAGAAGGCTGAAATTTTCCCTCTGAAGAGATATTAAGTAGACTTAAAATGGTCGACATACAAACCTGAGCACAGGCATGTGATTGTCTATACTGTGTAACTGTTGGCAATTAGCATGTTACACTTCTCACCTGGCCCTGGGAACAGTAACACCCTCTCAAAATAAATAAATGAATAAATAAATAAATAACAATTTTAAAAAATCTTGACATTGACCCCAGCATGGGTCAGGATTTCCAGACAGAAATCTAGATGCAATCAGCCAGTTTTGAAGGGTAAAAGAATTTAGCTGTAGCAATACAAGCTATGCCATACGAGATGCCCTTACAGTCTGTGCTAGATTTATTTGCTAATATATCATAAGTCTTTATCATTCTATCCAAAGTACCTACAAGGAAGATTTTCTTACCAAGAGCACTCATTGGTGCCAGTACTGAAGGGCACCAGCGCGTTACCATGCTTCTTTGTCACTGCAGATATCCACCACTGAGAGCACAATTGGACATTTTGCTTATGTCACAGATCAAATGAGGTCCATTTTGCCTTCTTCCTGGGCAGATTTTATTTGTATCTTAACCCAATCAGCCATGTTTATATGCTATCCATACCAGTGGGCTTTGACACTATGGTATGATTGATAGTAATGAATGATCTGAACATTCTGGGTTGAACAATTTTCTATTATTGCCAACTTGATCGAAGATTATAATAGAATCATAGAATCCTAGAGAAGTTTGAGTTGGGAAAGACATTTAAGATCACCTAGTTCCAAACCCCAGCTATAGGCAGGAATACCTCCCTCTAGACCAGCTTGCTCAAAGCGCCAATCAGCCTGGCCTTGAATACTTCCAGGGAGGGGGCATCCACAATCTGACTGAGCAAACTGTTCAAGTGTATCAGCACCTCACAATAAAGAGGTTCTTCTAAATATCTAGTCTAAATCAACACTCCCTTCCCAGCTTTTCTGTAGGCCCCTTTCAGGAACTGGAAGGCTACTATAAGGTTCCCCTGGAGCCTTCTCTTCTCCAGGCTGAAGATCCCCAACCCTCTCAGCCTGTCCTCATAGGAGAGGTGCTCCAGCCCTCTGATCATCTTTGTTGCTATCCTCTGGACCCACCATGTCTAGGCACGTACCACAAATTTTGCTTAGATCACATTGTCCTTCACATGTGCTGCTAACTTTCTGATGTTAAAGAGCAGTTCATACTCTCAGGGTTCCTTCCCTCCTATTCTTTCCCCTTCCCTTTTCCCTTCCCCTTCCCCTTTACCTTCCCTCACTTAAAAGTATTTTCCTTCTATGTACAGGGAGGGTCAACTCGACAGTTGAAGTGAGTGCTTATGGCTCCCTTTAATTCAGCAAACATATGCTAAATTACGCTTGCAAAGAGTAAGCCTGCAAAACAGGCAGAATAATTTTAGAACAATCTCCATGGCTATAATTTGTTTGTTTTAAAGAGGAAAACATTACTTCGTATTTGGTAGGGATCATTTATAGTTTAGGACATTGCTAAATTTTAACAGTAACGTTTTGCACTGTGACAAGCAGAGATAATTAGAACTATCTTAAATATCCAGCTTGAAAAGTCTTCATGTTTTCCTTCTATGGGAAAAAAGAGTGCTTTTATAAAAGAAGTAGATAAACAGCTCTTGTTCTTTATAGGGACATAGTGAAATAACTCTGTAAATAAATTAGTTAGATAATCTTTTAGAGCTTAATGAGAATATGAAAATAACTGTTATTCTTAAAAGAGAAGTAATGTAAAACATATGACTTCCCTAATTAAAAACATAGAATAGTAGAGCTGTGACTAAAAAAAATCAAGAATGAAACGTCTGTAATAGATTTTTGCAGGACTGTACACAAAAATATTGTGGAAACTCACATAAGAACAAGGTTATAAAGCATAAAATATATAATAGTGTTACAAGACTACTGTAAAAGCTTGGTTTTATTGTTTATAAAGACCACATTTTAAAACAAAACAAAAAATTATGGCTTTTACTTTATTTTATAAACATTATGCAGGATAAAATGATGACGGACTTTATCATGGAATGATAAAGAATGTCATTACTCTAGTCTATAAACCCGCAAAGAACCTTTCTCTTTGAAAATAATAATCTACTGTCTGCTGGGGATAGAAATGCACTTTCATATCTTTAAATATTAAAGCTGCCTAAAAATCCAGAATGGCCCTACTAGTTTTGATGAAAACTTTATCTAGCCCTATATCCTGCCTCCGACAATGCATGTAAGTAGACAACTGGGAACAAGAAAAATATGTCTAAGTATCAATATTTCCTTTCAGAATTCTCCTAGTCTTGTTCTACTTCCATTTCAGTAATATTCTTGGTTTGTCTTTTTAGTTTCTTTTTACATGGACTGTTTTACTTCACTGGGGAACAAAAACATCAATACTTCAGGCCCTTAGCATTTCTTTATTTTTTCTTTACATTCTGTATTTTGATACTTTTAGAGGAATGGCAATTTATAAAACTACTATCTATATGTATATTCATATGTAGAACTTTCTTCAAAATATTCCATGGAAGAGATTTCCCTCTGTGTTCTAACAGAAATCTTTATCATTTAAATATTCATTTTGTTTTCATAGACTGAAAGGAGATGAAAATTATCATCTTTCCTAATTTCAGGGACAAAGAGTATCAACCAATCCAACCCAAACTTGATTTACACGTTTGATTAGCATACTTCCTGTCATCAGCTGGGAAAGGTCAGAAAAGATGTGTAAGGTTTCTATCCTTGTACATCACTCGGGAAAATAGCACTGGCCATTTTAAGGAGACTTTAAAAAGCTGGAGTAAGAACTCTACAATGCACTGAAGCTTTTGTCCTGGTAGTTTTCATGAGACCCAGATACAGGAGAGGAAAACCACCTGCCAGTCAAACATTGAAAATAGTGAAAATATTCAGAGTTGCTGACCAGTGGAAAATATAGAGGTCAATCCTAATAAATTATCAGGCAAGCATATTTCCTCAAGTACACATCTGTTACTTCTTAAGAAGCATTTACATAAATTTTTCAGATATATGCCTGTTATGTTCCGTGTAGCATAGATACAGCAGACCTATTGCTATCTCTTAGTGGTGTCCTGAAGAAAGATATCAAAATTGAGACTCAAACCATTATTTCAGAGTGGAAATGGGTGAGATTATGTGCAACATAGATGAAGGCAGTACTGCAGTATTTGTGTATGAGGGGTGTGCTTAAGAAAGTATTGACTTTCACAAACATGAAAAGACATTACTATCTGAGATATTAAAAATGTTCACGGTGTGTTACTATGATTTGTGAGATATATTATACAGTTTTTAAGATTCTGATAGTCTTCCTTTAGAACTTGGCTGTCCAGTTGTTTGGTTTGCCTGAGTCACACTGATTGAGTGAATTGTCTTGGGCTGTACATAGAAGTTATAGCATAGTTAATGCATATAAGCCACAAATCTTATTTTATGTTTTTTTTTTTTTTTTTTTTTTTTTTTTTTTTTTTAAAAAAAAGTAAAAAAAAAAAAAAAAAAGAGGGCAATGAAATTGCTTGGTCATGTATGCTTTAGCACATGAGACATAGAACTGAATTATTAACATGCTGCTGAGCTACAAGTTTTGGTGACTTAATTTGTATTGTCTTAAATTCTTACATGCCCATCTTGTTTCTCCCCAAGTGTTTTTTGTGAGCTGAAATACTGTGGCACTCACAGGTAGTGTTTAAGGCTAAAGGTTGATTACAAACTATGTGAATCTCAATAGGTAAAAGCATTTTAGAGAAGCTGGAGCTTCTCATTTCTGAAGACAGACTGAGAGAACTTGGCTTATTCGGTCTGGAGAAGAGAAGCCTCCAGGGAAACCTCATTATGACTTTCCAGTATTTAAAGGGACATTATAAACAGCAGGGAAATCAACTTTTTACACGAGTAGATAGTGATAGGATTAGAGGGAATAGTTTTAAACTAAAGGAGGGGAAATTCAGATTAGATGTTGGGGGAAGTTTTTCATGGTGTCATGCTGGCACAGGCTGCCCAGAGAAGCTGTGGATGCCCCATCCCTGGAGGTATTCAAGACCAGATTGAATAGAGCCCTAGGCAACCTGGTCTAGTGCTTGATCTAGCAATTGGCAACCCAGCAATAGCTGAGGATTTGAAACTAGATGGTCTTTGATGTATCTTCCAACCTAAGCCATCCTATGATTCTCTATCTAAAGATAATTTACATACCAGATTAATAGCATCTGTTTAGGGCTATCAGTTTGCAAAAATTAGCAACTCTTAAGCCGAAGCAATAGGAAATACTAAACAGATCCTAACCATTTTTAAAGCCTGGAATCTCCATACAGTGAGGATCTAGAATCCACAGTCCTCTCTGGAGCATAAAGCCTCTTGTGGAACAAGAAGTAAGAGGGGAAGCTTTCAGGGAGAAGCTTGAAGAATGGGGACCTGGAGGCAGGGTGATACCTCATCCTCACACCTCATCTTCACTTTTTTTCTCTTTTTGAATTGTGTTGTACAGATGTAAGTTGGATGGCTGAGAACTGGATTCTCAAACTCCAAAATTGCTATTGCCATTTGTAGGGGAAATGTTATATCACAGCCTGAACTGATGATTGAGCACCGGGAGAAGGGAGTGGCTGACCCAGGGAATACAGATGCAAGCAATTCACCCCTGACTCCATCCCTGTTTGGGCTTTCTTAAGGGCTAGCATTTGAAAAGCAAATGTCTCCTGAATAAAGGCTACTTCCTGAGAAGGCGTCATCTGTAGCCACAAACCCCTCATTACTGATTAGGTGAGTCAACTTTTTCCTGTATGTGATCATTGATCTTCCTAACAATATTTTGCCTGGTATCATGAAGAACTTATCAGAAGCAGTTTCAATGCTTCCAAGGACCTACACCACGTATGACCTGTGACCCTCTGGCTAGCCACTGTGAGCTGGATTTGTTCTGTGAACTGTAGCTGATACCCTATACAGATGAACACCAGTTTCTGAATGGACTTAAGAGTGACAAGAAATAGCAAAGCAGTGCAACCCCTGGGCAGACATGGTTGATTCTATCAAGTTAGTTGGACTTCAATTACAAATATGAGTGCTTTTTTAGTCATATTGCTGAAGAGGCCCAATATTTGTAGTCTCTTTTGTTCAGACAGTGTTACTCATAATTCTAATTTTCACTAGAGGTTGATGAGTTGATAAATTAAAATTAGCTTCTAGAATAAGGCTGTTTGCTGAATCTTAGGATATTTTAGGCTTTAAAATAAAATTTAAAAAATTTCTTGTTGGACCATACCTGAGGAACTGTCAAGATACAGATTCATTTCTGTGCAGACAGCAGGGAGACATGAGGTTAATATAAATTTTAGATTTGTTTACTTTCATCTTTACTAGTAAGTTAACTTCAAGTGGAGCTGAATGCAGTTAGATATAACAGAGAAATCCTTCAAAAAAAAGAAGGTAGAGAAAACACTTTCAGGACAACTTCTCCTTTAACAATGGGAAAATTATGCATAGTATGACTCTGCTAACATCCACTAAATAATACTCTGGCCCAGCACCTCTAAATATCCATAAACACATTAGTGTTGCTTCATATGTGTCCATCTCTTTGCTACCAAAACTCCTTGGGGTGATAAAGAGGAGGTACATATTTTACCTTCTTTCATTCCAGTTCAGAGTTATTACAACAGCAAAAGAGTGCCTAACATTAAACTGCAAAATTGCACTGAATGTTGCACTTAAAAAGAAGTAGAGAAACATTCATAACACTGACTAGGTTTTCACTCCTTTGGTTCCATCTTCCACTCACAGGAGTACCCTGTTCTCCTCTGAAATATTGCCCTGCTAAGTACTGAAGCTGCTTTAAAGGTTTGATCAACTATAGTGTTCTGTTTAGGACAGTCATGTATAATCAGATTACTTGGATAAGTATTTTGCCTCTTAATAAGTGTTTAAAATTTTGATAGGACTCTTTGCATGTTTCTGTGCAAAAACTGTATTCAGTTCCTTCTTTGACTGTAGAAACCTCTTGGACTTATGCTCAGCAGAAAGTTTGCAAGCAAATTTGGCTTGATAGGTCAATTCACCAGGGAAAGGAAACATCTGGCTTCAAGACTGTACTATAAAATCTTCTTCACAATGCCCAGGAAAAGAAGGAAGCACTAGTAGCAGACACCCTCCTCTCTGCCAAGATTCTGCAAAAAGTGATGGAGTTTTTGTTTCTTGGTGAAAAATACTATACAGTGGCTACACTGCAGAAGACATATTTTGCTATCTAAATCAATTTAAATGTGTATTTTCGTTTTTTATTTTTTATTTTTTTTTAAAAGCATGTGAGAACTGGCATGCTTTATCTTGCAGAGGAACAGATTGCTGTCTTGGCTGACTGCAAACATAGCATTACAAATTAAATTAAAAGAAAACTCATTATCACTTACTTTGTGTACAGAAATATGGCAGCTTCCATACTTTGCTGCAGACATTTTTGACATCTTCTAAACTAGAAGAAATGTAGCTGCGTAACTTCATTTGCAATGCTTAAATTCAGCAACCGCAAACTTTTCCTTTTGTTTAAGACAAAGCAGGAGACATTTTGCACTGCCTGACAAAAGCCAGAACAGATAACTATCTATCTGGTTAAACCACTCAATCGTAAAATTAGAGTTGATTGAAAATTGTCACTAAAAATCTGTGAAAAGATTGAATTATTGAAGATGTGATTTTGCAGCGTTCTTTGCAGATTAACCGAATCAAGCTAGTTACAATTCAGAGAAAAGCCTGTCAAAATAAAGGAGATATCTTTGCAGAGAAATGGCTGACAGGAATTGTTTGAAAGCACTGGTGAAATTGCTTGAACCTTGTGTGAAATTGCTAGCCTCGATTAGAAGATATGTCAGACACCTGCTTCATAACCACTTCTGACCTTCTACAGTTAAATTAGGAGTGAACAAATGTTTTCCACTAAAATTATTTTTTGGCAGAAAACTGAACTTTCTCAGAAATATTTTCCTACAAATAGTGTATGCTTTCCATGAAAAACTTGTTACTTTTTTGGCTAAAACCCCCAAATCAAAACCATTTCTACCTATCCTGTTACTTCCTTTTTCAGCCAATAACTTTGAGTTTTAAATTCTGATAAAATGCTGACTTTTTCCAGAGATGAATTTGTTTTTATCTTATGAGACGCTGATTGTATTACATTAATTAAATTTCCCATTTTTATCATCTCATCTTCTATGCCTCTTTTTCTAAAGTAAACAACTCCAAATTCTGCAGTCTCTCTTCACACAAGATTTTCATGGCCACTGTCTTTTTCAGAACTGTGTACTTCTTCAGTGTCTTGTTGGTGCGACCTGCTCAGTAGACCTCATTGTCAAGGTAAAACAGCCAACTTCTGAAAGAATGTTTTTTTTAAATCATCTTCCAGTGTTGCATTTTTAATGTTTTATCATCTCAGCTTTATGTTTAATTCCCTCTCCACAATGACAGATATCTCCTGAATATCTGTGTTCATCTTCTGAGTTGACAAAAATAAGTCAGTAACCTGTATTTATTTCAGGATTTTTTCTTCAGCATGGATTATGTTGCATCTGTCAACACCAAGTTGATATACATGTGTCAACATGTTCTCATTTACAAAAAATGATTAAGAGTCAAAGAGAGTGAAGATTTTTGCTTGCTCTTGGTTCATTTAACTCCTTCACACCCCATCGTAATGTTTTAACATATAAGTAATGCAGTCATTGCTGAAAGTACTTAAATTCAGAAGTCTTCTCTACACTGTATTTCTCACCTGTGTCTCCAAACTTTTGGCACTTTACTTGAGGAGCATCTCTCCTGTGAAGACAAGCTGAAGGATCCAGGCTTGCTCAGCCTGGAGAAGAGAAGATGCTGGCACAAGCTGTCCAGAAAGTTTTAAAATGCCCCATCCCCGGAGGTGTTCAAGGCCTGGCTGGATGGGGCCTGGTCTAGTGCCTGATTTAGTGGATGGTATATTTGCCTGGAGGACGATATTGGAACTAAATGGTCTTTGAGGTCTCTTCCAACCTAAGCCACTCTGTGATTCCATGATATTTTATTTTTTGTTTATGGTCCTTCTTTCTGTTCCACAAAAATTTATCTAACACCTTTCTGATGTTTGTGACATAGAAATTAGATTGAAGTCTCATTTTTTCCTTTACTGTCTTTTAAAGAGATCCCTTTTGTGGTCAGGTTATTATCAGCTAGTTGGGACTATGTCTATGCTTGTGTACTAATTGCTGGTATCAGTAAAGAAAAAGTAATAAAGCAAAGGGCAATGTGAAAAACCTTGCTTTCCTGAGTAATCTGGATTATTCAACTTTGAT
Organism: Perdix hodgsoniae; assembly: GCA_035772895.1. Taxonomy (NCBI): domain Eukaryota; kingdom Metazoa; phylum Chordata; class Aves; order Galliformes; family Phasianidae; genus Perdix; species Perdix hodgsoniae. Next base: position 16,175,270 of record JAPSGF010000011.1, on the reverse strand, counting down.
TTAGTAGTATTGAGTTTATCAGAGTTTATTATTTAGATAAGCTAAAGTATCACACCTGTATACATTCATAGTTAAACATTTTAAATGTGACTTGATTACCAAAAGTGTTGCCAACATATATTTCAGTTCAATGAAAATTTCGGCCATTTGGACTAAATGCACAGAATGCTGCAGCTGTATGATTGGAATACATCTGTGCTGCACATTGCATCTTGGCTACTACAAGCAATCCAACTGCTGTGGAGCTGAGTAAATTAGCCTGTACAGAGTACCCCACTGATGCAGCTATCGTGTTTCCAATAATCTGTAACATACTGCAGTGTGTCATGCATTGTTTACATTCCCTGACATGGCAGTGCACAGCTTTTTAGGCTCCTGCATGAGAACTCTCCTGGGAGTTCACAATGCACAAATTAGATATATAGGCTGTCCTTGCAGCGTATGGAAAGAGGTAAGTGCCAGCAATCTGACCAGACAGTAACCTCGGCAAGCCAACAGGAAATGTTGCAAGTAAAGCCTTGCCAGCGTTTGGCAATTTACCTCTGCCACTGGGAGAGACTTTGTTTTATATATTATTGACAGCCAATTGAACTTATAAACCCTGTGTTTAGGAATCAGTAGAGGTCAAAGCAACTTCTGTCAGAGAAGGGAGGATGGAGTTTGTAACAGACTTTTTCTGCATAGCCCCACGTTACATTCACTTGCCATCAGGACACATGGCTACAGGTTCATCTGCTTCTGAAATTACTTGAAAACAGTTCTCGGCTTCATAAGAGAGAACTTTTACTCCAGAATTGCCATTAAGTGGGGAGAGCTGCTCCTGTCATGGTAGGACTTGACATCAACAGAGGCACCCTGGGTCCATCTGGGCCGGGAGCTGATTGAAATTGAAAATAAATATCCAGATAGGAATTGTAAGAATATTTCACCAAATTCTTTCCCAGTCTTCAACTTAATATTGCTCAGGAAATTCTTGAGCAGAAAAAGAACATGAAGCTATTTCTCTGTAATTAAACTCTCACCAGGATAGGGGCAGAAAAGCTACTTATATCTACAGGGCTTCACAGTTTGAGAAAGGGCTTTTTTAATCTGTATTTCCTTTTTCTCAGCAGAGCAGAGAGTATATGAAACACCATGTGTCTGTGTGACTGTTGGTATGGAAGGGGTAAGTCCTTTTTCCCTGGGAGTAAATTAATTTGTTTGCTTATCTGTTGAGTAATGGTTTGTTTGATTGCATTTTGTCAGATCTGCGGTTTGGCTGCAATTTTGTGTTTGCAGTCTGTTTGGGGCTGTCTTTGCAACAGGAAAAATGGCTTGCAGCTGAGGGGTGAAAAAGCCTTTCTGTTTTTGATCAATGCCAACAGTGTTAACAGTTTGTTAGCTGCCAAACCTCTGTGACAGAGTAGGAATGACGTAGGTAGAACTTTCAGAAGCCCAAAAAGGAATGAACTAGCAACAGGTGGAGGATAACTTCCAGTGGGAGTGTGTTGCCCTAACATCTTCAAGATGAGAAAAAATGCAAATGAGGCAATACTGAAAAGACAGGACAGAAATTCTGAATTTGAATGTAGCCTAAAATTTTGCAGATAGAGGGGGAAAAAAGCCAATAACTTTTTTATTTCGTTGTTTAAAAACAAAATTAAAAAATCTTATATGTGTGAAGTCACATGAGAGTTGAGAATTTCACTAAGAAAGTTTATGGCTGTTGAAAGCATGTGGTTTGCATGTACAACAGAATAATTTGGAACACATTTAGGCAGGCATTTATGCTGAACCTTTTATTAGAAAGAATTCTACAGAGTCTTTGACACTATCACCCATGCAACTCCATGCTTTATGGATTGGATTTAAAGACTGAAGTGAAGTGGACTGAAAACTCACTGAACAGCCAGTCCCAGGGAGTGGTGACTGGTGGAGCAGAATCTAGGTGGATGTTGCGGTATATTTCAAAGATCAGTACTTGGCCCAGTCTTAATATTGACGATGTGGATGACATGGCAGACTGTAACCTCAGCCACTCCACAGATAGTACAAAAGTTGGGGAAGTGGCTGATATACTAGTGTCATGCTGCCATTCAGAGAGACTTCAATAACTGAATAAATTGGCCATTAAGAAATCTATGAAGTTCAACAAGGAGTCCTATACCTGTTAAGGAACGACTCCAGGCCTAAGTACGTGCTGGGGGGAAATCAGCTGGAAAGAAGCTTTGCAGGAAAGGACCTTAGGATCCTAGTGGACAAAAGTTGTACAGTAGACAGCAGTGTACCCTTTCTAATGGTATCCTGAGGTGTATTAGGAGAACATTGCGAGCAGGCTAAGGGAATGATACTTTCCCTCTACTTAGAACTGCTGAGGCTTTCACCTGGAATGCTGCATCTGCTTCTGGATGTCTGTTTGAAAAAACCTGGATATACTGGTGAGAATCCAATGAGGGAAATGTGACTGTTCTTCCTAGAGAAAAGGTGGCTGATGTGGATTTTATCAGCGCCTATAAATACTTTAAGAAAGATAGCAAAGATAATGGAGCCAGGATCTTTTTATTGCTGCCCAGTGTCAGGAAAAGAGGCAACAGGCACAAATAGAACACTGGAGTTTTCCTCTGAAAATCAGGCAGCATTGCTGTGCTTTGCAGGTTCCAGAGCACTGTCACAGGTTGCTCAGAGGCTGTGGAGTCTTCCCCTTGGAGATGCTCAGAGGCTACCTGACCCCTGCTGTGGGTGTCCCTGCTGGAGTGAAGGGTTGGGCCAGTTGACTTTAAGAAGTTGCTTCCAACCTAAGCCTTTCTGTAACTCTGAATTTCTTGATGCACATTGAATCATTGAAAACCATATTCTCAGAGCAAGTGTAGAAAAAACAACCCATGGAAATGCAGTATAGAGATTTTTACTTTCCATTTCATAGTTCATTTTGTTTTTCAGAGGATGTAACTGTTACTCACTATTGCTTCTATGTGGAAAAGCCCTGTTCACATCTTTGACATGGACCCATTAAGGAAAACAAAAAATATTTCAGAGCATTTTTGATTTCCCATTACTTTGAATATCACCCAGCAAGCAATACATTCCTTTTGGGTTGGGAGTTCTTAAGATTTGTCATTGGAGTTTTCCTCCTTCAGTCCTTTTGAAAAGAGTAAGAGCTCATGGCAGAAGGGTATTTTGCAAACATGTAAGGATCCACAATGGACAGAGGACTCCATAGATGTTGCTTATGGAGATTTGGTTTAACTTTCAGAGTGGTCCCATTTGAAGTGTCAATCAATGGAAAATGGTCATTAAGAAATGAAAACTCCTAGCCTCTGATCTTTTCTTAATTTTCACTTAAAAATTGGGTAAATAATCCACTGTTATCAAGCCAGTTCTCTGTGATCACAATCAGTAATAATAAAAGTTCCTCACTGACTTTAAAGTTATTACTTGCCATAATATTAAATATGCTGGTTTTTTGAAGGGTGAGGATGAAAGAACAAAGCTTCAGATTGCTCTGTATAATGTTTGCAGATAAGTGTAGCAGATAGGAACTTCTAAGCCATAACCAATTTTTGGGCAGTCTTTTGACAACTGTAAAAATTCTGGTTTCTGAACTCATGCCTCAGTCCCAGTCATTAAGACTTAGATCTTCCAAGTGCACATGCCATTGAATGTGTGATGGTTATCCATTCTGTGTATACTCCACTTCTTTCTTAGTGGACTTCCAGGATGAAATATCTAGGTAATCTGTGTTTTGCCTCTGAAGAAAAATCATTTTATAAATCCAACCCAGTGACTGTATGAATGATACAGCATCAGATTTACTTCTTTACACATTCCTTCAGCCTTGTCCATACAAGATTTGTTCTTCACATACCTTTACGCTTTCATGTAGCAGCCCAGTTTCAGGCCATGGAAATAATACCCCAGATGGAAGTTGCAGTAACGAGTTAGAATGATTCAACTTCATTTTTCCCTTTTTTTTTTTTTTTAATCTCTTTTGCTTTTCTCTGCAGTTTCTTTTGTTCTGCAGATTCTATTAGTATGGTTCTGACCATCTTCTAAAACCTAGATGAATTCACTTCTGTTTCTCAGCCCTGAAGGCTCTGGGATTCTAACTGTGAAAAGAGACTAAAGTCTGCAAGGAAAGAAAGTAAAAAAACTTCAGAATAAAGGATTTTGAAAAGATGTTGCAGAGCACACAAAACAGAAACTTCAGATTTTAGCATGTGTTTATCTCCCAGGATTGCAGAACCAGACTGGCTGCAACCATTTTTTTGTTCTACTCTGGAAGAAAATGGAAATAGGCTTTTTGCTTAGTAGGGTGTATGAGACATAGATTATGAAAACTGTGCTCATGAGGTAGATGTCCTAAACAACAAGGACATGTGGGGGTGTTTGAGTAAGACTTTGCCAGTAAAGACCTTTCTACACATTGTGTTAGGTCTCTCATAACCTTCCTACACTATCTTCTGGCTCTTGTCCTGTTTAGAGCCTGCGTGCAAGTAATTGAGTACAGCTGTAGCTGTCATTTGGCTCTGGCCCAGGACAACAACAGAACATTATACCAACTCTGGGCCAGACCATATTTGCTTGTTTGAGTCCTCTTCCCATACATTTAATTTCATATGTTACCCATCCATTTGGCTGAAGACCAGCCTCTTGTGCCCAGCTAGCTGGCTTCATCAACTGATACAGAAACTGATTCAATGGAAAAATAAAAATAATCATTGTAGATTCCCAGCTAAATAAAATACATTTTCTCTATGTGCCCCACTGAGAATGAAGGATGAAAACCCTGCAACTGTTGGATCCAGCTAGCCCCCTACAGACTCTTCTGTGGTTGGGTCCAGTGCATGAAGAATAAGAATTTCAAAAGATGCGTTACAAATCATGGAGACCACTAGATACAGATGGCTTTACAGCTACTTCTGGGAGATAACTCTTTATGCTTCATGATGACAGTCACCAATAATCACATAATTACAGGGGCACAGAAATATTTTTCCAACATCATGTGTCCTTCTTGTACAGTGCAAAATGCTCCACAGTGCTTAATGTATGCGGAGAAAAAAATGGCCTCTGTGGAGGATCCTATCATCCCAGGAAAAGCCTGGGTATATTGTGTCTCAAGTTGAAGTAGATATGTATAATTTCTGATACTTTATCTGAAATAAGAATAATGAGTGACAATAACTAGGGGGGGGGGGGGGGGCATATATAAGATCTATTTTCACTTTACCAAGCACACTTTCTGAGTAGGAGAACTCATTATTCTTTTTCTTAACATATGTATTAATCTGCATCTTATCTTTAATGTGGACTACTGTGCAAATTCAGCAATGTGAACTACTATGTGCTCTTTTTTTCAGTGTAAATGAACAGATATGGGATTTTGATTCACAACTTTCACGGGTAAAACAAGTGTAATAATAAGTCAAAGCCTCCAGATGTGGAGCTACTGAGTCCTGCACCACGGAAGCTTATTTTGAGAGGTAGCCTGTGGCCAGTCCCCTGTCTGATAGAACAGCAGGGACAAAATTGCAAGCAATAATAGACTGTTTTATTGGCAAAATGCCTAGAGGCTGGCTGTATGCTTAGAAAATGATAAGAAAATAGAAATAAGTCTCAGGGGCTTTCAAAAATAATCCAATTTGTCCTCAGATGCTCCCTGTTCTCCTCATAGGGCAACAAACAAGATGATCAAGCTCTCAAACATCTGCATATGCCTAGATCTTAGAGAGGCAGGAACTAAGCTCTTCAGAGTGCTTGTAGGACACCTTCCCAGCATATATTTAGCAATTATTTTGAGTCTACATTAACATCTCTTCAGAGCTTTTGCCTTAGTCAAGCACAGTGGGTCCCTTTATATACCAGCAAACAACAAAACCAGGACCTTTCTCACAGCTCTGAGAACAGAAGGTACATGGTTAAACTTTTTCCTCCTCCACAGCAGAAACAGGATTGCTTCATCCAGTCTTCCTGTGTGACTGCGCCAGGATGAAGGTACTACCTGAAGTTGTGGGAGAGGTTCAGGTCATTCAGGCCAAAAACTGCAGAGGAGAGTACAAACAGTGATATAGGAAGGCAGAGCACATGTGCCATGGTCCTGCAAAAAATAAGCCTAATAAATATAGCATACAGAATATCTGCCCATTCTGGCAATAGGAGACCTGTACAAGAGTCTCTCAATAGAGCCTTACCAGCTGTTTTAGATCTACCCACCTTCAATCTGGCTTGAGTTAAACACAGTGGAATCTGGAGTAATGCAAATGAGGACCACATGGCCTTGATCTGGCTCAAATCCTGTTCCTGTCTAGTAACCATAACCATGGTACTGTAGCTAATGTTAAATTATATGGTGGTGGTCAGTGCAGAAACATGGCAAGTCCACAGCTAGGTCTGTGACAACAGATGAAAACCAAAGATAAAGGGAAATACAAGGCCTTGTGCCTGCATATAAAGGATGCAAGACTGCTTCCAAGGACAATGACTCTACAGGACTGTGAGAAGGTTTGCAACTTATCTGTAGGAAGTTCACTAGCTGTGGGAGATCTGGCATGGTCAGAGAGTCCTGACTTAGCATAAAGTTAGTTGGCACAATGCTAGCTCATCAACATTTTTTTTTTGACTACTATAAACTTAATTCGTTGGCTCAAGTGTAATTTTATCAGCACTCTGTATCATGTAGTGGGAGTGTTCGTATTCAAGCAGTCTGGATTTAATCTACAGTCGAACCATAGATGAAGCCAGTGAGAGCTGTAACTGAGCAAAAACTGGGTAAGTGCACTAACGGTAAAAATTCAGGAATAAAAGAAGACATTACAGCATGGAAGAGCAAACTGGCAAATGTAAGTGCTAAGCAGAGAAATGAAAATGATCCAAAATACCAAGTGATTATAGAGTCATGATGTTATACACAGCACGTGCAATTCCTATGGATTTCAGGTACAGAGCATGCTGTGACAAATGTTTTTCAAATGGCTCAATGGAAGTTGAAATATACAGCCCTCACAGTAGGAAAGACAAGAAACGAGCTTGTGACATGCCCCCTGTGATTCTTAATGTTCGTGTTTCACACCAGTAATTTCCTGCAGGCCAGAGAAACTTCAGCATTGCTAATTTCACTGGAAGAGTCCTCTGCCTTCTTTCACTGTCACTTCCTTACTACCTGGCCCATGTGACAAAACAGCAGACTGATGTCCTCTAAATCCTCTTGAGGATATTCAGGAGAACAAATGTACACGAAAAAATACCCAGCTCCTCAGCTTATAGATCCATTTGTTTTTAGGTAATTAAGGTCTTATTGTGATTAGGATGTCTTAGCCCACACTTAAATAAAAACAGGTAAAGTCAAATAGAAAAATAAATTCACAGTATCTGTGTCATTCAGGTGAGACAGTGAAGTTATTGGTGTTTATAAAAGGAAGTGAAAGGAAGACTGACTTAGTTTATTCACACTATAACAGGAGGGTCTTATTCATGTGACTTCCTGTTCTGAGAAGGTTCTATTTGTAGGCCTTGGATACCTGTTACTTGTCACTTGGAGTGGTCTCTTATGGAACTCCCAGAAGATAACTATTTGTAAGAGATTCTCTACTGGAAATTGAATCAACTTCCTAATTCATGCATACTTGAAGATTTATCTCCAGAGAAACTCAAATCTTGGCATGCACAGGCATTTTTCATGCATAGAGTACATTAACCCTTGCAGCCAAACTCAAATTCGAATTCTTAGAGGGAATCAGATTTTTCACCCTATTCCTTTCCTACTTCTGAGATAGTTTGGTTGTGCTCATTAAATAGAAGATTCTGTCATATGCTCCTAGACTGCAGGTCATCCAGAAAATAAAATGATCCCTTCACTCTTGGAAATACCTGTCCCTGTTTGTGACTTACTGGCATCTTCCAGGTAAATACTGTCTTACTGTAGGTCTCCTATATCAATTTCTGTGTTTTAGAAAGAATACATGGTATTAAAAAATCCAATTAGCATGAATGTATGTTGGGAATTACTAGCTTGACTAGGACTAGAAATCCTGGTGACTGCCACTGGCACTTAGGTAAGGTAAGGAACTTAGGTGAATGAAAGCAAAGATGTGATAATAAAGTATACCATATTACACTTTTTTTTTTTTTCAAGGAAGAAAGGTTGAGTAAAAAATTATAAATATCACAGTTCTCTTGTACTGACTACTCTTCATCTCTTAGACAATTTTGCTCTTGGTAGCCTTGCTCTCAGGTTGAGATCATTGAACAAAAATGAACTTACCAAACTTCTTTGGAAAATATTCTTGACTGCAAGGGATTTGTTAGCTGTTGTCTCAAATTTCGCCATGTTGCAGATGATGCAATCTGCTGATGGTTGCCACATTCTAAGAATTGTAACAATTCTGTGTTTTTATTTAGCAGTTATTTCAAGATAACTACAGAAGAGTCTAGAAATTACCTGCATTTTTAGAGATGTTGAGAAATTTCACTTGCTAGAACAGCATCTCATATACTTGTAGATTTTCTTAAAAATATGTATTTGTATGAACATAATATGATGTTTTAGGATTAAAATACAGAGACCAGAGCATGAAAATTTCTTATGGAAGAAAGCTGATGATCATGGAGCAGCATATTTTACAGGAAGAGTAATGTAACCTCAAGGACTGGAGGAGTGAAATTAGTAAACCTCTATAACAGTGTGCAAGGGTCAAAAGCAATAGAGAAAATGTTGAGAAATGAAAGTTTCAGTGAAGAAGCAATTTCTGGATTTAACTTGAAAACCCAGGCTGTAGATTAAGATGTGATCATATGGTAACATTAATGATACTGCTGATTCATCTATTTAGATAATTAGAGGAAAACTAAACTGTTTCTTTTTTTCTTTACAGCTTTGTGTGTGTGTGTGTGTGTGTGTGTGTGTGTGTGTGTGTGTGAAATAATGTAATCTTAAACGACAGTATTTTGAATATTCTAATGGAGATATATTAGTTATTAGTGTTATAGTTACCATGAATTAAAGAGATAAGTAAGACAAAGTTTTGAGAGAGAGACACTGTCTACTGCCAGGCTAACTGGCAGATTTGGTAAAAGTCAGTCTTCAGATTTGCTACATTTCCTCAGATGTCAGAAAGCTTGTGTGCCTGAAAACTTGTGCATTCTTACTGCTATAGAAGTTTGCTTAAGAACAGATATGTGAATGACCAATAAATAAGATAATATAAAGAACTAAGTGTGCAATACCAGATAGATCAGTAGGTGTATTTGGAAAATATTACTCAGATGATATGGGAAGAAAGACACAATCAAATTAATGATTAAAAACACCTGTTGAAATGTGTTGTTTTCTTTCCTATACTTTCTTCTTAGTGGAGTTATATGTGCTAAATATAAACCTGCAAAACAATCAGTTTTTGTAGTTTAATTTCATGTTGTTACATGACAAAATATCCATGCTAAGCTTTGTTGTTGTATAGTATGACCTCTTAAAATATTGTTATTAATTATTTGTAGAAGATTTTCAGTTTAGGAAAGAGAATCACTTCATTAGAAAAGTTTGATTCAGATTTCATGAAAATAAAACAGTAGAAGGAGGAAACTAGGCACTTGAAAAATAATATTTACTTTTTCCTGTCATAGAAACAGCTATGAAAATCACCTGCTGTTACAGGACTCCATGAGCTAATAGATGAAACTTTTTACAATTATTTTCAATTGTGACGTCAGTCCTCAAGAGTACACTGACGCTTTCCTGATGAATTTGCCTCACAAACACTACCAAATTTAATTGAGTTATCGGCATGTTTATTGACATAAGTATCAAATGACTTTGTCTACATAAATTGGCTGGTTCAACATTCCAAACCTGTCTGCTTCTCTGAGTGTAAAACCAGACCCAATTTGTCTTGTGTCTAAACTTTATAGTGTTAACTGAAAGTGACAAGAACTATGGCACAACAATATGCAGATGGTGGCTGTATGGTTTCAGTATTCTAGTCCATTTTAAATTTCCAGTTACAGAGGCCATTGAGAAGGAAGCTAGCAACAGGTCTCCAGGTGTTATAGCAGTACAGTGCCTCGAGCATGGTGCTTGCCATGCTGCATTGACTGTAGATGACAGTTTTAACAACATGGAAAATGACAGTGTCTATTTCTTGCCACCAGTTTAGAATCTGAATTGGATTTACTGGGAAGATTGCAGAATAAGATGTGTGAAGTACCCCTGAACACTACACTGAATGTAAGCTGTGCTCTGCCTCCAGTCCACTACAACTCCTCCAGACCAACAAACTCATTTAGAAACTTTATGGTATGATAAGTATTTATTGTTTGCAGCTTGAAACACCTGTAAATGTGCAGTGAAACTGTGTGGAACAGCCTTGAACTCTGGAATGCTTCTAGACTAAGCCAATGGCAGCACCTGAATCACCTTTGGTGTGAGAAAATGTGGAAAACAAAACCGCACAAATGCTCAGGGCTAAATGAATGCCATTGCTCTTTCCTGCAATTTAGCAAGTGCCCTAACCTCCGACTGCATATTCTTTTTGTCTGCATTCCACAAGGAAGATCTGGGGAAATGTTTGTTACAAAGACAGCCAGGTATAGGATGTACCAAGTTCTTTCTGAGATAGGTAGGTGAGATGAAAATCCACCTTTAGTATTATCTTAAAACAAACAACCTTACTGAGTAATGAGAAATACCCATATTCAAATGGCCCGCTGATTATTATTTAATCCTCAGCTTGCTTGGTATTTATTAATGTTAAACTGTTACTACACTCTTGAGAGAGAGAAAAAAAAAAATATTGCCTAAGTTGTGTGCATTAGCACAGGACAATGAGGATTTTTTTTGTTTTTTTTTTTATTGTGATTTGCCAATACATTATTTTTAGGCTTACAGTGACTTCACTTGAGTTACATTGCTTTAAACTAAGGCCATTCAGAGAAAGGTCACAACTTTTGTTTTCAGAATTTAGGCAGTATATCTGCTGGAGTGATGATAGATATATGCACACATATATGTGCATTTGTTTATACATATATAATTGCAATATCTATGCAAAGTCATGATTCATTATATATAATTTCACTCTGTACTTGGATTTGTCTGAAATCGTAAATACAACCTCGAGGATCATAAAATCCCTTCAGCAGAAAGCATTCTATTTATGTATTTAAAAATCTACTTGTTTTATTTTATCTATCTATCTATCTATCTATCTATCTATCTATCTATTTATTTATTTATTTATTTTACTGGGATATTGTTAGCTAGTTTGTTTTCCTAGTGTTATTCAAAACAGTGGTACATGATTTCTTCCTAAATACTTTGTAATACCCACATTTCCACTAGGAAATTTGTTCCTTTGACTTTCCTAGAAGAAGCGAAGCACAAAGCTATACACTATACCCAGATTTCTAGACAGTTTAAATTTCTGAGCTCTAAATTACCATGAACCCTTTGATCAATTTACATTTCAAACACTTATAATCAGAGAGATTAGATCTACATCTGTGACTGTAACAGAGTTTTAACTAGCCTCTTCTGGATGCTGTTGCCTAGACCCATTGCATCTGACAGTGCTTTGGTAATATAGAGGACTGGATAAAGATTTTAGTAAAGAATGCTCCAGAAATAGACTACTAAATGATGCTTGATATCAGAGTTAAGCAAATATTTATGTTATGTACTTGACAGATTTCTTGGGATTGTGTTGAAAAGAAAACTAGTTATACACCTGTTGAAGAAAGAAGGCATTAAATAATGTTTTCCACTAAGACAGGTCTATGCTGTATACATACGTTTTCCACACTGCATATTGGACAAGAGTTTGAAGCATGGTTGAGATCTTTCTGCGTCATCTCAATTAAAAAAAAAAAAAATTCAAATGTGCATCTATGATTCTCTGAGTTTACAGAAGATGTGAATTTATAAAATCACACTTCCATTATTATATATAATAGCTGCATTTGGGAATATCAGCAATCAGTCCTCTCCTTTGTTTGAGGAGGGAAGAAGAGGTTGCGGTTAGGCTGTGATCTCAGTGCACTAACTCCAGCACTTTCTGAGGGTGTGCCTTGCGGGGCACTTAGTGACCCTCCTTTCTCCCCCTCTAATACCAAAAGACAGAACAAGAGAAATGGTTATAATGAGTATGAATCCTTATCTCAGGTTCTCTACAGGAACATCCTTGTTGCACTCAGGGAAGCACAAAGATTGATACTGACAGAAATGTCAGAAGCCAGGCTTCAGTGGATTTTCTGTTTTCTTTAAGTTCTTTTAAAGGACTACAGGAAGAAGCATGAGTGTGACTTTGCCAGCAAAGACCAGAATGCAGGAGGATGAAGGCTGAAGAAAGAAATATCAGAGTGTCTGGTATGAGGCAATTAGGACAAATTGCCAGGTTGTATACTTTAAATTGCTTTGTGACAGTGACCTGTCAAAATTCCGACACTAATTGAAGCAAATATATATTAGTTCCCTAGTTCCCTTGCTTGTCAGTATTCTAAGAATGATCTCTTCAACTTAAATCTTCTCCCAGATGAAGGATCCAAAACCATTCAAATACAGATGGTTTCTGAAGAAAATTCTGTGTAGTTCTAGGGACAAAAGGAATGTTTCAGGCAAAGTAAGGATTTGATCAATTTGAAACAAATGCTAAAGAATTCTTCAGTCTGAAGCACTTGTTCATGATGGTTTTCGGCTGCTGTAGGCAGAGGAAGTTTGCTGTAATACTGCATTATGAACATTCTGAAGGCATTGTACTCACATAAGTGAGTGCAAATGTAAGTTTTAAAATGAAAAAAAAAAAAAAAAAGGATAAGATGAATGAGCTGTCTAAAAACAAAGGGGAAACTAAATTTAAAGTTGGATATAGTTGTGCTAGACAGCTTCATGCCAAAACATTGTAATATTAGCACTGAAAGGAGAGCCACAGGCAGCAGAGGGTAAGGTGGTAAACTTCAGCCTTACGGTGGAGAAGTTATCCTCACTAAGGGAGTTTGTGAACTAAATTAATAGAGAAAGAACCTACTGGAAAGGATTCAATTTGTAATTGGACCAGAAGAAAAAGTATTCATTATAGGCTTAAAAAGGGGTCATGATATGGTGTTGCTGACTTGGTTCTCTCCTTGTTCTATTCTGGGTGCATCTGATCTCTTAGGTCATCTAAGGGACTATAGCTGGGGAAAGCCATAGTTGCTTTTGGTCATATACTGTCATTTTACCTGTGATTGAGGTTAAATGAAGAAATAGAGTTTGTGAGCATGGGGGGAGTTCCAGAGCATGGGAACAACATCTTACCAAATGTCTGCTGGTTGGCCACTGTGAAGTCTGACTCAGTGAGATGTCTGTCAGTGTAAGCTGCCTCCATGAAGGAGGTTAGGAATAAAAGCATAAAAGTATGCACATAAAGTGGAGTAATGTGCACTTGAGTAGATGTCACCCTGTAGGTTTTTTATGTGTCTGTTTGTTGCCATATAATCCACAATAAGTAAATACATCAAGAGCAGATACTGTCTGTGGTTACCATTCCTAGCTTAGCGGTGTCTGGAGCCCTTAAATAGTGAAAGCCTTCTCCAGTAAATCCATTTTAATTGTTGATTATTTTTAATTGTTGTGGTACTAAGAATGAGATGTACTTTCTATGCAAGCTGATGCAGTGCTTCTGATCCTTAATAAAATCCCTTTCTCTGTAACTGTATCTTTCCCACCTTGAACTGCTGCACAGGCAAATTGCTGTACTCAATGCTGCGACCTCCCTCAGTCCTTCCACCTAGAGCCCTAGAGGAGCACCTGCCTGCAGGAAGGTAGGAATTGGAAATGTCTTTGCTTTTCTATGCACAATTAAAAAAAAAAAAAAAAAAAAAAAGAGAGAAACAGTTTATTTTCTTCAAAGTTATCATGATTAGTCTTTCTTTTGAGATCAAAAGTTTTTAAGCAAAGTATAGCTGCTGGCTGATGTGGAGAGAGATTATATCTCAGGCTGAAGTTGCTGCTGTGTTTTATGCCTAACGTTGATTGCACTATCGTTATGTTTGTTTCTGAAAAAGAAAACAAAAAACAACAACAAAAAAACCCACTATCTATTCTGCATATTGTTACTTGGTTTACTGGACACTTCATTGTTTTCACTTAATATGAAACATTTATAACTGAGGAAAAGGCCTGCTGTTCTGTTTGCTTTCCTGAGGCACTGTCAGATAACACAAGGGTCATCACTGCTGACAGAATGTTGCATGTGAAGGTTGTAACTGTGAGAAAAGCATATGAAAGCTTAAAAAATGTCAACGTTTAGTACCTTTTTCTTTTTAAAAATGAAATTATAGGGACTTGTATTTTTTCCTATAAATATAATTCATGTAGTATATAAGAACCTTTACGTTCAAATTCTTGAGTATGTTAATATATTAAATATGTTGCCGATTTTTAATGTAGCATGCCCATAAATATATAAATATTTAACTTAAAATGCAAGTTGTGTGTGTATGTATTGGTACTTTGCAAGGATAACTGCTAATGAGAAGGAGGCATGTTTTTAAAACCTCCCCATAATTGCTATTGTTGGGACAACTGCACACAGGTGAACCCATTCTTATACTAGTGTGTGTAATAGAACTGTGTGACATGGCACAAATGTGGTATTGTTGAAAATTCAAGAAACATTATAAAAATTATGGAAATGTGAAAACATTTTATAAATAATGATTTAACTTGTTTTAGGCTTTAATTTATTTTCACCAAGTCACTTGCTCACTGAGTGCTAGAAGAACTAAGTACCAGAAAGCAGTCACCAACAGTGTATTGTCTGAGCAGTACTTTAATGGTCCTTGGTGTTCCTTCTGCATTTGCCACGATTGTATATTTGTTAATATTTCCCACTTCATTTCACTGTTTTCATTATGATAAACTGATGTCTTAGCACAATTTCTGATATTTAAAAGCATTTACTTTTCTAATATTTGTGTACTCCAAGACTTGACACAATTCTGATTGGCCAAACTGTACATTAAAAGAAGCAATATTAAAGAGAGATGAGGTGGGATTTAATCCTGCTTAGCACCACCTCTCCTTCCCCCTATCAAAATGTTGTCAACTTCCTCTTCTACATTGCTGCTAGAACCTTGAAATTTCTTATGTCTGATTTTGTAGATAAGATGATATTTTCTCTTTTCATTTTATGGTGAATGAGTGGAGAGGAAGCAGAAAGAAAGTTATGAAATTGTTTCAGAAGAATAAATGAGAAGAAAAAGTATTTGCCATTACTCTTTAGCAACATTGCTTATAATTAAAATGGAAAACGTGGAACATAGTCACAAATGATAAAAATAAGCAAAAATAAAAACTTTTTTTATATATAAATCAACTAAGTAATACTTCCTTGGGAGGCAGGCTGGAATGGTTTAATCTTTGATTGAAAAAAATATGGATAAAGGTATCTTCAGTAATTCCATTTCTCTAGAAGAATAAATGACAGATAGACCTTGCATGGATCATAGGTCCTGATCCCATAAACAAATAGCAGTTTAGCTATTCTGGTATTTGAAATGCATTGCAAAATAAGCACATTGCCATAGATTGATGCATAATCATAGACTTCAGCCAAGCACTTTCTTATTCATTCTACTTGTGTTTGAGAATTTTTTTGTTGGTATAAATCCACAATGGCACTAGCACCGTTGCTTACTTGGGCATTTCAGCCTATTGGGAGCTTAGAAAATATAGTTGCAACTATTTAAAATCACAGCCCATTTCTGCATTTGTACTCAAGAACTATTTTTATTGCATTTCTCATATGATATAAAATATTAAATTGCTGTTAAATAATTTTGCCATAATCATGCAAACTCTAAGGCTGAAAAAGTAACAGCAGAATCCTGTACAAATTAAAAGAAGAGCAGGAATTCTCATCAACATTCTTCTTGTAGTTTCACTGCTTTATGCTGATCAGAAGGATTCATTTAGTACATTTGCTCTTGATTTTGAACATCCTATGCCTTATATCTTTTTTTGTCATGGCATGTAGAGGCACAGAGCAATACAGAGTCAGAGCTTGAAACCTTCCTGTAGGAAGGAGAAAACTGCATGTGGATGTTACACAAGGCAGTAATACAGGCTCTGAGTTCTAAGCACACTGAAATGCTAATGCCCTTACATATAGGTTAACATTACAAATAGGTCAGAGCTATGTGTAAAGGGGAAAATGAAATTTCTCCAAGGACAGATAGTATTATTTATAACAGAGTTCCTGCAGTTTTCAGTGATAGTATCAACTGTTTACAGCTGACTGAAACAAGAAGTTGAGTTGGTCTGATAAGGGCTTGAGGCTTGGGTCCAGGCCAGGTTTTCTTACCAGGGCTATTGTACTGCTTGTTGCATTCTGTGTAGCCAGGGAATTACTGAAAAAATTGGTGCAAGTATTCATAGGTAAAAGCTAGCTTCCATGGCAAAAATTTCACTAAAGTTAATGATTCCAAGATCTCACACATACTGTGAGGTTTATAATAATATCTGTAGAGGGCACTGTTAAAATAAAAGCCTGCATTAATGCCAGAAATGTGACATTGTCTGGACTTTGTGACAAGCTTAATTTTATTTTCAATTGTGAGGATTATGTCTGTTAAGACAGCCCCTCATGGTTATATCAATTCTCTTATTATGAACATGTTGATTTTCCGGACAATTTTATGCTATGGACACTGTGGACAGAACAGTAACTAAAATACTTCTGATAATGAAACATGAAATGGTATAAAAAATAACTGATCTCAAAGTGGGAAGACATCCAGTTATGGATTTTTTTATAATTAAAAACACTAGAAGTGATATTTTTTAGATGCAAATACATACAGCCACACAGAAATGCCAAGGAACTGGAAGCCCATGTGTGGTTTCCTGTGGTGGCCTGAGTATAAGCCTGGATCACCTTTTTGTGTGCAGTGTGCACTTGCAGCCTGAAATGGTAACTTGGGCTGCATGAAAAGATGGGTGGCCAGTAGGGTGAGGGAAAGGATTGTCCCCCTCTGCCCTGCCCTTGTCTCATCTGGACTATTGTGTTCACTCCAGGGTCCCCAGCATAGGAAGGATAGAGAATCTTTGGAACACCTTTGGAAAGGGCCACAGAGATGATTAGGGAGCTGGAGCACCTCCCCTGTGAAGATAGTGTGAGGGAGCTGGGCTTATGTAGCCTGGAAAAGGTTCTCAGGAGACCTAATTGCACTCTTCCAGTACTTAAAGGAAGCTTATAAATAGGAGGGATATCAACTTTTTTACACAGGTAGTCAAAGTGGAACGTTTTTAAACTAAAAGGGGAGCTTTAGACTAGATGTTAGGAGGAAATTTTTCATTCAGAGAGAGAAGAGGCACTGTCATGGGCTGCCCAGAGAAGCTGTGAATGTCCCATCTCTGGAGGTGTTCAGAACCAGACTGCATGGGGCTCTGGACAGCCTGAGATGGTGGGTAGCAACCATTCTATAGAGGGGGTTGGTACAAAATGATCTTTGAGTCTCCTTCCCACCCAAGCCATTCTATGATACAGTTCTATGATTCTACAGTATTCTGAAATTGACCGTCTGTAAATATACGGTATTGCACCTATCTGACAGGGTTCATCAAGGCAGCATCTCTGTCAGCTGGGATCTTCCCATGTTGCCCCGTGTCACCCCATGCTTTGCCTTCTCCCTTTCCCAAAAGCAGCTACTCCGGACAACACAGAGAGAAACAGTAACCCTAATCAAAAGAGCTATGGATTATATGTAACATTAAAACCTCGGTTTTCATCGAGGTTCTCTTCTGTTTTGAGAAGTAGTTTTATTCCCACAGAAGTGAAGCAGCCCTCCACTTTTCTGCCAGGTGTGCGTTCATCCCTTTCAGGACAGCACAGCTGTGTGGACCATCTTCCCTCGCGGCGGAGCCGGCAGCGGCTCGATGCCGGGCGGGGCCAGCAGGGGGAGGTCGCGCCTCGCCCGGCCCGGCACAAGGCTCAGCCGCGGGCGTCAGGCTGTCCCCAGCAGTCAGCGCAGTGAGGTGGGTTAGTTGGTTACGATCGATCTTTTATGGGTTCTTCTGTAGAACTATAGCATAATTTTACTTTTATTTTTAATTTTTTTTAAGTTTAATGCTTTTTTATTATTATTATTTTCTTAATCGTTTCTTTCTCCTTAACGGAGTTCTCATCAAGTGTTATTAGAGTGCTGTCTAGACAGAGGAACCATAATAATCCTATATCTCCTGTTTTTGGCATGTATAAGCAGCATTTCTAGAGGACTTTAGGAAAAAAAAAAGTAGATTTAAAGAACAAAACATCAAAAACACCTGAATGCATTTACCTTACTTAAATACTTGGCAAAGAAATATGCCTTCCATCTGGCATGGTAGGCTTGTGAAGGTCCTTTAGAACCAAAGACTGTGACTAAAGTAAAAAACAAATGAACAAAAAAGATATTTTCCTGACGAGATGGTCTTCATTCTGTTGAGCTGCCTTGCAGTGGAAGACGTGTATCTGCCATGAGATTTAGATGATCAGTTAGGTATTCTGGCAAAGCTCATGAAACACACTTATCAAGCAGACCAAGACCTTGAAGTTGACATGAAGTTTTAGCAGTGTGCAGAGGAACGTCAGATTGCTTGCAACAACCTGTGTTATCAAGTCACACTGCAGCACTTTGTATAGGCTGAGATTCAAACCTATACTGAATGCTCAAATACTTGTATCACTATGATTTGGCTGAGAAATGACTAAGAGCAGATGATTTGCTGTCTGGATGCCATATGGTTGTCTTTCTGTAAATTACAGGGATTACAATTGAAATCAAGTCTTTTACATGGCAGTAAAGGAGAATGCAGTATGCAATTGAACTCTCATCATCAGTACTGACCTGTCTTCCTACTGGGTTCAGCTAATCTTTGTCTAATCTCTGATACAACAGTGATGCTGCTTGACATCTTTGCACAATATTGCCAGCTGGATGGATCAATCATGCAGTAACTGAAAACAGATTATAAAAAACGAAACAAAACAAAACAGAAAAACATTAGAGGAAGAATTACTTCTTTTTTAGAGCTTAGAAGGGAACAGACCTAGCATGGAAGATGTAATTTCCTCTCTTCTGGTGGGATTCATTCTCCAAAACAACTTCCATTATGTTATCTGCTTGTTCTGATGTTAGGGACTTAGGCTGCTTCTCAAGTGAGACATGAGTAGTGCATGGCC
This sequence comes from Perdix hodgsoniae, assembly GCA_035772895.1. Classification (NCBI taxonomy): domain Eukaryota; kingdom Metazoa; phylum Chordata; class Aves; order Galliformes; family Phasianidae; genus Perdix; species Perdix hodgsoniae. Next base: position 16,156,101 of record JAPSGF010000011.1, on the reverse strand, counting down.
AACAGCGTGTAGTACAAAAGTGAAGTCTGAGAGGACGAAAAGAAATGCTTGTATTCTTTCCAGACATTGGTGACATGATAGTGACATTCTTTATTAGTATAATCTTACCAGCTGGTCTCATTCTTGATTCAATGGTTCACCTCCCTTTGCTAGATGAGTTGCTTTCCCATTCTCTGGGTTCTCCATGGGCCTACTGGCGACAAAAGTTACGACGCACTGGGTGTTGAGAAATGATATAGTCAAGTTTGATCTTTAACATGGCAATCAATTATGTACTTGTATAAAGGTAGGGAGAGAAAATGCTCTCTGTGAATTTTGATAATACGATGATAGACCCTGTTCATCACTCTTTCACGAAGCATCAAGAATCAAACTGGTTTAAAAGGACATTGTTAGGTTGTTGAGAACATGAGTGAATGTATTGACAATATGTATTGTATTGAATGTATTGGTGGACAGATGACAGTGTTCAGTCTGTGATTTCCATTAAGGTTCTTTTCTCAAAAAAGAGCAACTAAACCCCCTTTTTCATCTTTGTTATTGTTTCTCTCTCTGCTTATACATGACATTTTCAAATCCCCCAAACAAATCTTCCAGTAGCTTTGAGCATACAAAGTCTTGTAAGAAGGGACTACTCAAATTAAAGATTTGTTTTCCACCAATGCCTCTCAACTTCAGTACGCTATCGATGAATATAACCCAGGAAAGAACATATTATTGTGTTGCCTCAGGTTTAAGCTTTATCTATGTTCTGAGGTCCTGAATTTTTGAACAGTGATGTTGCTGATGAGACCAAGCTGTGTGGTGCAGTCGACATGCCTGGGTGACAGGATGCCATCCAGAGAGGCATAGGCAGGCTGAGCAGTGGGTCCAGGAGAACCTCATGAAGTTCAAGAAATCCAAGGGAAATATCTTGCACCTAGATCATGTCAGCCCCTGCTATCAGTACAAGCTGAAGGATGAAAGAATTGAGCATAGCCCTTCGTAAAAGGACTTTGCTGTACTGGTGGATGGCAAACTGAACATGAGCTAAGAATGTGCCCTCACAGTCCAGAAAGCCAACCATATCCTGGGCTGCATGAAAAGAAGCATGGCCAGCAGGGCAAAGGAGGTGATCCTGCCCCTATATTCTGCACTGGTGAGACCTCACTTGGAGCACTATGTCCAGATACCCTTAGTGCAGGAGAGATATGTATGTGCTGGAGCATATCCAGAGTGGGGCAATAATAATGGTGGGGTATCTCTTCTACATCAGCAGGGTGAGACACAGGGCTCTTCAGGCTGAGGAGGAGGTGCTGGGAAGACCTGATAGAGACCTTTCAGTGTGTAAAGGGGGGCTATAAGGAAGAAGGGGACATACTCTTTAGCAGAGTTTGTTGTGATAGAACAGGGGGAAATGATTTCAAACAAGAGAGACTTATACTGGATGTAAGGAAGAAGGTTTTTTTGCAATAAAGGTTGTGAGATCCTGTAACAGGTTTCCCAGAGATTTGGTGGATGCCCCGTGCCTGGAGGCATTCAAGATCAGGCTGGACCGGTCTCTGGGCAACCTCATCTAGATACAGATGTACCTGTTTGCTGCAGGGAAGTTGTCCCTTCCAACTCAAACAATTCTACAATTCTACAGTTTTTTGTGTTTTGTGGAACCTAATTTTGGTGGAATGAAGTGGTGTGGTAAAAGAATGCATTGAGAAAGACTGAGGAAAATAAATTTAACCAGAGAGTGAAGAGCAGGCAGAGAGAATGGAATAATCTTAAGAAAGAATTTAATGGCAAGTAGTAGCTACACTGATGTTCTATTTCCTGACATTAACAGGCCCTGATAAAACATAAACAACATATGTAATTTGGTTCAAAAAGCCAGAACAAAAATATGAGTTCAAAATATTAATGATGCTACAGTTTCTTTAGCACTTCTCAGTCCTGCAGATCTTTCTGTCTGCTTCTATGGTACTCTACAGACCTTGGTGCCCTTTCTCAACAGGGAGTGTTTTCAAAGCAGTCTTACTTTGCACTACTTTTATGTGATTTAGAAACTGCAAGTTTATGCGTGCTTTTTACCTGTTGCCTTTAGAGTTATGGTTCCATACATATTAAAACCTTTGTTAAAAATTTAAAAAAGACCAATAGAGAACTCGCAAAAGCTGACTCAGGGTGGAGAAAGCAGGGCCATGCTCTCTGCACTCCTTTCCTTAAGATCCGTCTGTGTTTGATCTTGTCATGTTACCAGTGAATTTTTAAGTTTCCATTCCTAACACACTACATTGATGAGATAACATGGGACACTCTAAAAAAAATATATTTCCAGTCATGTAGTATGGTTCGTCCCATTTATGTAATGTCATTTTGGGGTGGGAATGAATGGAACCTGAATTCATGGCATTTTGAATGGGGATATGCGTGCAGCTACAGGACATGAACATGCCAAGTACAGGATATTTCTTTAATACACTGCAGTCTAAGGAGCAAGGTCATCTCATGCAACAAACTCCCCAGAGATTTGCCTACTTGTATCTGGATTTCATCTTCAAAGCTGTACTTCGGATTTTGATAGTTCAAGTTGTTCTCATTGTGCCACTTGTTTAAAAATTATGTATTTCTATTAAAAAAAAAATTGTCCAGATGGTACTTTTTATAGATTACAATAACAGTGTTTTATAAATGACTACAAATCACTGTCTGAATACATGACGCTGAACAATTACTGAATCTTATGCAAGAGATGTAAAGTACTTTACTAATGGTAATACTTGGATGCAGATCTGTCTAGTTTCCTGCTTTCTACTTTAAACTGTCTCCTACTCTTGTGTTCTGATGTACTGTTCATGTAGAGTTAGTGCCACAAGCAAATTTGCCCTCGAATATATGCCATCTATTTATTTATTTATTTATTTATTTTATTTATTTATTTATTTATTTATTTATTCCCCAAGAGCCCTGAGAACACACAAAGATATCTGGAGTCCTGCAAGACTAGACAGATGTTAAAACTTTATCAGATATAGGCCCAAACTTTTTCACATTTGGTCTTTGGCTTTCAAAATGCCAGACCCAGAAAATCCTTCAACATTATTTTCCAATGAATTATACAATGGCAGAACAGGAGATAAAGCCCTGAACAACTAGTTGTGATCCTTTGCCAGGTCATAAGACCTCCACTTGCCCCAGGAGCCAAGGTTAATATTTATCTATGCTCCATGGCAGTAGTTTCAAAGGTGTTGATCCCGGGGATTAATTGCTGCTTTGAACTGGCAGTTAACGGTTTAAACAACATTTTTATTGGCATACAGTAGTTACATGTCTGCTAGTGTGCTGATGGGTTTATGGTGATTAAAGTGAATTAGGAGTCTGTCTTTGAGTTACACACTACTAGAGGCACTGGGTCATTTGAGTACCCTGGGTTAACGTATGTGCGATGTGCGGTAACTGGAGTTCACACAGAAGAAAACATTTGTGTTTAAACATTTGTTTGTACCTCAGACCATTTTCTATTCTATTTATGTTGGGAAATGAAGCTCTCAGGCTACTGGTGCACCAATGTCCCAGTGCCTTATGAGCACACATGCTTCTGAGGACACAGCCCAGGTTCTGCTATTCGTATTGCAGTACTCATGCTCCATAGGATGCAGCACTATTCAAGGAGAAGCAATTGCCACAGTGTTATGAGTCTGACACTGCATTGTGTGCAGAGGAGTGGTTGAGGATTCATCTTCAAAATGCATTACATTTATTATATATTCAATTAGTACAGTATTTTCAGTACCACTTTTAGTAGAGGAAAACAAAGATGCGTGTAATACTGTTGTCTGCATTTTTCCTGTTTGATGATTATTTATTATGAGTGTGACTTAAGCCTGTGATCTGTGTTCTGGCCACCTGCTATGGTTGCCTATCTCTTATAGGCTATGCCTATGCTCACTTTCTGCAGGGAGCCTCAACCTGGCAGTGACCACGGCCCCTCTTCCAGTGATGTTCCCCCTCCTGTATGGGACGGTCTCAAGGTGCCTGAGTAGCTTGTACAGATAGTCTGGAGGGAATTTCTGAAGGGAATGTAAAGCCCAGTGTTACAGCCGACGTGCGCACTGCTGTCCCCAACATGAGTACTACTAAACCTATTTTCAACTCTGTTGGAAAATACTACCTCTGAGTACTATTAATGACTTGGTTCCAGCAGGCTAATTAATAAGAAGAAACTGGCAATAAATGTATCTTCCTATATAAATTATGAGAACATACTAAGTATAGGGCGAGTGAATTCTATACTTAGGCTGGGAAGGGTGACCTGTGGTGTACTGAGGCTATTTCGTGCAGCTCAGCTGGCGTGCCTTGCTGCAATTCCGAGGGACTCTGCTCATGAACCATAGCTAGCCTTTTGCCTCACTGATATTTATTTGTGCTGTCTGACTTTTTATTTCCTAATTAAAAATGGCATGTACAGATGGGAAGAATCTCATTGACCTCTTAAAATAGTTTTGACTGTTTGATTGAAGTTTCTAATTAGTTAACCACAAATTTTGGTATTAGAGGATGTTGCCAAAATGAAACACAGAAAGTCAAACCTAAGCCTTGTATCCCTGGAATGTGAAACCAGAAGCTGTTTACAAAAATAAATAATAGGTACAGGGCACAAAATACATTGTAAAAATATAATAGATATTTTATTTATAAACAACCTTCTTAAATAAGAAATAGTTGTAATTCTTAATTCCAGACTGTCTCTGTATGCCTCTCCCTTCCAATGTCTACACTGCTATTTACTTACCTTTGATACCTTCAGTTATTCATGACTGATTCCTGCCTTTTTCTCTGCTCTGTCTGTGATCTGGAACTTAGCTTCTGGGAATGAGTTAATACAGAGACTTTGTGTATAGAAGCTATTGTAGTTCCAAATATTGCGAGATTTTAAGTAAACTGAAGTGCAATAGCTATTCTTGCTGTTGAAATATACCTTCAGTATTTGAATTAATTCCTGAAAATCATAGAATCATAGAATCCTTAGAGTTGGAAGGGACCTTTAAAAGTCATCTAGTCCAACTTCCCTGCCATGATCAGGGACATCCACAGCTAGATCAGGTTGTCCAGAGTCTGGTGCATTCTTGAAACGCCTTGAAAGTCTTCAGGGATATGGAATCCACATCTCTGGGCAACATATTCCAGTGTCTCAGCACCCTCACCATGGTTTTTTCCTTATATCTAACCTAAATCTACCTTCTTTAAGCTCGTAACCATTTTCCCTCATTCTGTCACCACAGGCCCTGCTGAAGAGTCTATTCCATTCTCTCCTGTAGCTCTCCTATAGATACTGAAAGGCCACTATCAGGCCACCTCAGAGCCTTCTATTCTCCAGGCTAAACAACCTCTTTCAGCCTGCCCTCACAGGAGAGGTGTTCCATCCCTTACATCATGTTTGTGGCCCTTCTCCATCCACTAGTACACCCAGGTCTATTTTGGCAGGGCTGTGCTCAATCCTTTCATCCTCCAGCTTGTATTGGGAGTGGATGTTGCCTCAATCCAGGTACAAGACCTTGCATTTGGATTTGTTGAACCCCATGAGGTTCTCCTGGGCCCACTGCTCAAGCCTGTCTAATTCTCTCTGAATGGCAGCCTGTCTCTCTGGTGTGTCAGTTATACCACACAGCTTGGTTTCATCAGCAAACTTGCTGAGGGTGCACTTGATCCCACTAAAAGTGTAATTGATGAAGATGTTGAAGAGTATCAATCCCAGTACTGACCCCTGGGGGACACCACTTATCACTGATCTCCAGCCAGACATTGAGCCAAACATACTTTTTGTTCCACTTACTACATGTTGTTGGAGTGTTTCCACCCAGCTGAGAATTCTTTATCTTTCAGGCTATGTTGCCTTCTATAGCTCATGTACTGGACAACATCAGCAGAAACCACAGTATTCCTTTTTTCATCTCCACTTCCTTCCTTACTACTTGCTCTCTCCAGAAAGAGATCCCAAGTGCTGGAAGACTGGACTGCTGCAGTGTCATTAATGTCATCTGCTCCTGCTCCTCCTAGGGTCAAACTCTGTTCAGAACTTTAAACTTAGTTCAATGAATGCTTAGAGTATTCATGAAGTTGAGTGTGTTCATTCAGGAAACATGTCTGAACCAACAGAAGAAATCGGAAGCTCCATTCATACCTTGCTTTGAATGCTTACGCTTAAAAAGATGAGAATCTGACATGTATGTCTTTATTCACATACACAGACAGTGCAAAGATTTAAACCTACCTCTGGTGCATGGGACCTAACTTTCAATGCTCTGACTGCCCTGGGCAATTACATTGTTTCCCTCTTTTCTTTGTTGCATGTAAGTGGAAAAGATAAGAGCAACAGTGAGGCCTAAGCAGAAAAGACTTTATAATGGAGACTGAGAGACAGAACTCTGTGGTGCATGATGCTTAGGAATGATTTGTAAGTCTCATGTTAGCCCTGTGAATATCATTTTGTTACAAATGTATTACCTTTCGTGAGTCTAACAGTTATCTGTCCAATGTTCCGTACGGACAGGGAGTTGAAGCACTTGATTCAGAATTTGCATTCCATTAGGTAGTAGGGCTGTAGCCTTGTAGCACTTAAGCTGTAAGGACATCTCTTAAGTTGCTAGCATGTAGGGTGTGAAGAAACTTCATTTTGTTGCTAGACATTCAGGATGACCTTGTGCATTTACATTTGCCTGGGGGACTATAATTTTTCCCTTCCTAGGCAGAGCTGTCATAGTTCCTGCCTTTGTGGCCTCAAGAATAGATGCACACATTGCACAGCAGTTGGGGCTGTGTGATAAATTGATTCAGAAGCTTAAGGTAAAGCACCAATGGCTTACTGTTTCTCTCCTGGACTTTTCCTGATGAGGAACGAGGCCTAATGTCTGTCCAGAGACTAAGTAAACTATTCAACCAAACAATAGTATTTATAAATCGTTTCCACATAATTGCATTTTCAATTCAATTAGCAACAGAAGTGATTTTGTTTAGATCCAGTTTTTAAGTTTATGTGAAAATTAAAGCCTGAACCTCCTGCTATCCTTTCTGTGAGGCAAGCACTTTATTTACTCTCATATTATGTGGGCAAAAGTGTATGTGTCTATGTGAAAAGACATTCATGGTGTGGCTGAAAAGTGTATAGTCATATGAAATATTTATTCTAAATCTGCTAATCTTTTTTTTTTTTTTTTTTTTCCTCCTAGAATTTACAGTAGAAGGTCATTTGTGTTGGCCTTCTCCATAGCCATTTTATGTTAGATCATCTATTTTTATTATCTTCAAACAGAAGTATCATGTCCAGTGTCTTAGTTAGTGAGAATCACTCCTATTTGATAAGGCTGGAAGCTGGTCTTTGAAAATGACTTGACTATCCTCAAAATGTAAAAGTTAATGACTAAACTTATCCAAGACCAACAATGAAGAGGATGGTAGGAGTGTTCCTCCACCCCCCAGTGAACGAGAGCGAATTTAACTCAATTAGTCTGAATGCTTTTACTCCACATGTGTAAGCTCAAAGATTTGCTGAAAAAATAGGAACAAATTGTTTTTTTTTTCATGTTTCCAGCAGCAGGAAAGTAAGTTTTCAGAAAACACGTAGCTGTCTTCATTGCCATCAGTTTTGGAGAGAATCCAAGAAATGTTTTGCCCCCAAGAAGCCTCACAGCCTTTGTGTGAGTCAAAATTCAGGCAGGTCATGGAGCACAACCAGTAGCCCAGACATTTCTGTGGTAAACCACCATGTTCTTTCAAGAGCTGCTGCTTTTTACCCTGGTGTTAATCTTCCCAGCTGTTTATTTGAGCCCAGGTATGAAATCAAATGTTGGGAGAAATCAAATTCTGGGCTGCAGCGTGACTCAGAGCCCAGCACCATGCTCCTTTGAAAGAAGAGTCTGGCAGGCTGTGCTAAGTGGGATCATGCCTTAGGTATGCACATGTAAATATACAGACTTCAGTCCTGAGAAGCAATTTGTCTGAGATGACTACTAGCTTGTTCCCAGGAGGGCATGAAAAGAAACCATGCAGGTAGTTGGGGAAACTGGTATTGCATGATAAGTCAGTGTTCCCCACAAGCTTCTCTCAGTACCATGTGGATTCTGTGTAATCAAGAATAAGACAAGCTGATTTTAAATGTCCTTTTCTGGTCTCAGCACTATGGTGATTTGGGACCAACTCTGCCAAAGTCACTGGCAATACTTAGTAAGTAACCAATTGGATATATGGGACTTATGGTTACATTTTATTCATTTGAGTTTATATATTTGGAATGCAAAATATGAAGGAAGAAAGGAAGTGTCCTACTATATAGCAGTGGTTTACCTAGAGAAAAAGCCTGCCTCTTATACTGGTTAGCTGCTGCTCTGGAGCAACTTCCCTTTTTCACTGAGGAAGTCAAATTGGAGTAACTCCAGTTAAAGTGTGTGAAATGATGCAACTTTAACGCAACTCATCTACTGCAATAACACATATTGCAGCAGAAATATAAAGAAACAGAAATAGATTTTGGTTTTGTAGAATTTGCATCTGAACTTTGAGCATACATACGATTCAGTGACAAAAACCATTAAATTATTTTAATGTTAGATAGACAAATGGGAACTGGTATCATGTGAATGTAACCTTTATCTGTATACTGAATTCCAATTTCTTGTGCCTTGTAGGACTGGTTGCATGGTTAGCTACAGAATTTTGTACAGCTGCTAACTAAACAATGTGTATATGACTACATGGTCTGATAAGTAAGCCTTTGCATCTGTCCCTTCACTGTTGCACAGAAGGAAGAGTTCAGGGAATACAAAGCTAGTCATTGCACTGGAGGAAGTCGTCTTAGGAAAATAAATTATTTTAAATATATCCATGTTTCTATGCTGTTTCTGGTTGATTTTCTGTGCAATCCTGGACAAAACATTCAGATTATATCTATACTATTTTAATACAGCATCCTGAAGAAATATCTACAATGACATTGACTGAATTTTTAGAAATTTTATTTTCCTCATTTCACTGAATTTTTATGTGTTAAAACAGTGTACCACATATATCAAGTGGTACTGTGGTAATAAATTGTTTATCAAATGAGGTACAAGAAAACACTGAAACTCCTGTTGCAAGATAGTTTATTGTTTGTTTATTGTTGTTTTCTATTTTGTTTTGGTTTTGGAAAGAAAATGGTAAATAACTCTGTAGGAATATGGAATTTTAGAAAATAATAACTCATTATTTCTCAACCTTCTGTTCCTTATGTAAAATAGAATTCCTTAGAAAATTGTGCTATGAACTTATGTGGCTGCAGACATAGAAACAATTTTTTTTCTATATTTATTGTTGCAATGTTATTGTTAATGCATGGGACCATGAGTGGATCAGGGAGGAGTGTAAACCAAACCTGGTACCAAAGCATCGGGAGTCCCACTGCAGCCAACAGAGGCACTACCATTTCAGCCGTCACTGCGTTCTTGCAGGGATTCAGGCACATTTCTGCACAGTTCACTGGTCCGGTGCTCTGCCTTCTCTTTGATCAGATGTTTCAGATGCACTACTCCACGGCAAAGATGTGGCTCCTCATTGAGGGAGGGGACCTATATCTAGTAAGGAATATTTTAGTGCAGTGTGTTGATCAGAGATGCTCCCACTGATGCATATGGTTCTGCCAAATCCCTCTGCTTTCCATCCACATCAGACTGGAGATGAACCTGGCAATGAGAAATAGGTGCCAGGGCAGGGAACTGAGCAGGAGACAAATGTGCAAATGCCAGAGATGCTTGATAACTGTGCATGTCCTGAGGGTCCTTATGGTTGCTGCCCTTCAAAAGAGGAGATGGCAAGGAAGAAGGAGTTGCCCCATACCAGTGGGAGGGAGTCACGCAGTAGCACAGAAGCAAGTCCACTCTTTTGAGGGCCCTTCTTATCTGAAAAATAGAAGTTGTATGTTTATGATTTGACTTTTCCATGTCTTCGTGTAAGACAGTTTCTCAAATATCCCACAGAATGTGAATGCAGCATTTGTGTGAGTAGCAACATTTTAAATGTGATCTAAGAATCCAGGAAGCCTTTTGTACACCCACCTTTGCCATTCCCTTTTTATCTGCTTTGAGGCCCTTTCATAAAGTTCTCTTTTCACTTTTAAAATCTCATGCATCATTACCATGTTCTCACAGAGAACAGCTGTTTCTATTCTGAATCTTCAGCTCCATGTCTGATCCTACAGGTTTTTTTTTTCTCAAATGAAGTTCTCTGGTCTTATGTGAGCAAATATCTTGCAATTACATTTCATAATAATTGTGAAGAGAGTATAAAAAACCACAGCAGCACTAGCTCTGGAGAAATGTAAGAATTGCTGCATGAAAGCAACAAAGTTATATACGGCTAGTTTTCGGAAGCAGAAAAAGAGACAAAGATGGACTGAGCAGTTCAGAGATGGTAGGATATTCCGATTTTGCTAACAGCAGCACTAGCATTGGTATTTTGCCATTTGCTTTGGCTTTCTTTTTTATTCTTTCTCTCTGTATTGGACATTTTAAGGCAAACTAAGACCATCTCATCTATCTATTACAGGAGGTATTTTTTACTGATCTAAATGCAGCGCTTCCTTTTCAAATGCAAGACAAAAAGCCTTCACCCCCAGTTTTGTGTGGAAAGAACTTCTTCAGGAGCAGGATGGATGCTTGGCTGAATAACCCTGGCAGTTCCTTCAGAATGAAGTTGTGATAGAGGTGAGATCTGTATGAGCACTGAGGATGCTTTCACTCTATATTCTTGCAGATAGACCTTAAAGGTAAAAATCTTGCCAGTGTTATTTTTCTTTTTTTTCTTTTTTTTTTTTTTAGGAGACATGCTATTCCTATTTAGAAGATTGCCAGCTTCCATGAGAAAAATTGTGCAAAGTGGCCTGCACAGGAGCTGGCTGACAGTTATGTAGCAATAGCAAATACTAGATCAGGAACTCAGATCCAAATTTCTCCAGTTTAGGAATATTCTGCTTTTGTTTCTGTGCATTCTGGATTTGTCTCTAGCAAATATAAGGGACATTATTTATGTATGACATAGTTTCATGAATAGTTATCACAATTTTTTTTTGGAGGATGTTGCCCTGAGAATGTTTCTACTTTTTGAGAGATCACTGCAGAACCCATACAGACCTTTGCATGGGCAGAAGTGTTTTGCATGTGATAATTACACAGGGATACAGAACACAGTCTGGAATAGGTCAGCCTCTCTACCTCAATGTTTTATAATGACTTGAGAAGCCAAACAGAGGTAATTATTTTCCTTCTGAATTTTCATTTTTTATGTTGCTACTTGGCAGCCTTAATTTCATTCTGTCCCAGAAAGCACTCTCTGCAAACTCTGCTAAGGAAGTATAATTGCCTTAAAAAAGTAGCAAAAGTATGTGAGAGTTAAATGTAACTTTTTTCCCATAAGTGTCATTCTCCTGGCTAAGAATTCTTTAATAGATACTGAGCAGCTCAGAACTGAAAGTATTTTTAATTTCAGTGCTTTGTATATTTACAGAGGGATTACAACAAACTTCTACACTTTATCTACATTTTAATAGGTCAGTGTGAACATATGAAGTGTATTAAGGTGGACCGCCTCACTTATTAAACTTACGTAAATTCGTCAAAAGCCCTCAGCAATTGTGTGCAACAGGGGCTGGAAAGCCATGCACGATTGAGGTCATGCATCCAGCCAGTTTGTAAGATGATCCCTCTGTATGAGCCATCAGCCATCCTTAGCATAGGGGCGCACTCATACACGCATTCCTGTCAAGTCATCTTGTGAAAGGCTGCTTGCTTCCAGCTTGGCTTGAATGTGCAACCTTAATAAAACTCACTGAAGTCTGAGAGAAAATAGCAGTTCTGCTGCAGATAGTGTAGGGGAAAGAGACTGGGATATGCATATGCAGCTGACTAAAGCAGGCTACATGCTGGACTGTAACAGAGAGGAAACAATAAATCTTAACTACTATGCAATAAATATTCCCAATTTTAACTAAGGAAGTTATTCTCATAGTTAAATTTAAAAGAAAATAACAATTTATCCAAGCTTGATTACCAAAGTGTGCTTTTCCAGTCCTTTTTTTTTTTTTTTTTCCTAGAAACTTTAAGAGAAATTAAGAAAAAAACTAAAGAAAGAGGAAGAAGTTTTTCTAAGAGTGGGAAAGGAAAGTAATAGTAACATGTCAGTTTTCCTTTCCTTTGCTTTTCTGGCAGCACTCCTTGCTCATATAGGCTGTACCACTCAGCGCCGGGGTCCGGAAGCCAGTGGGAGAAGATTTAACCGGATTCAGCATGGGCAGTGCACCTATACTTTCATTCTGCCAGAACAGGACGGGAACTGTCGTGAAAGCACGACAGACCAGTACAACAGTAATGCTCTTCAGAGAGATGCTCCTCACGTGGAACAGGATTTCTCTTTCCAGAAACTGCAGCATCTGGAACATGTGATGGAAAACTACACGCAGTGGCTGCAAAAAGTAAGTGTTTCCTTTTTCACTTCTCACTCAGTGAGTGGCTTTTTTTTTTTTTTTTTTCATAGTGCTTGTGTAGTTCATAGTTTTCACGGGTTCTTTTGAGAACTGAGGTTTTATCTCATTTGTGCGTAGGGGGGAAATCTTACAGCCAGAGTGCACTCTTCTAAGGGCATTGTTTTTGTGAACAGAATTTTTTTCACACTGCTGAAAGACGCAGTTTCTTAATGCTTTATCTTGAGAGACCATGGGTGTTTTGTGAACTAGTATATGCAAAAGTCCACCAGAGATTCTAAGGACAGAGCTTACTAAGTAGCCCTATAATCTCTACTTACGGTTCACAGAGTCAGAGTAGATGTCATGCAGGATACCTACTACTCTGACAGCAAGAAGGGGATGTTCAAAATAATCAGCACATACGGGCACTGTGTTAAGAATATCACTGCTTCTCCAAAAATAGATCCTGTAATACTATTCCACCCAGTTAATTGCTGGGAAGAAAGAAAAAAGCACTTAGGCATTCACACTTCTAAATCATTACAGTAAAACTCTTCATTTGCATAGATTACAGCCTGTTTTAATTTGTGCTTGTTCTTTCATGGGAAGGGAAAAATGAGGTGAAAGGTGTTGTAGTAACTTAGCAGAAGTAATGTTTTTAAAGAATTCACACCAGAGATCTGAACTTCCACTAAACTATTCAGTATTCAATGTATAAAATGATGTTTGGTCCAGAAAATACTTACATGTGTAAATAGATACTCATGTGAACAGCCCTCACTCACCTTAACAGGATTACTCACTGCAGCACAATTACATACACTACAGTATCTAATCCATGTTTTGGTAAGGAAAATGGGTTGGGAGAGCTGACAAGTAAAAATAAATAAATAACGAAACAGCTTTGTATCTTGTCAATTGTAAGGTTCCCATTCTTAGTCTGACATTTTGACTTGTCAAAACTGAGAATATTGAGCAATCGGTGATGCAATTAGTTATGCAAAATGGCACAAGCATACTTCTGTATACATTCCTTTGATGGATACTTGATAAACCTATAATACAAATTCAAACAAAGAGTGACAATCAGTGAAAATCTAGTGAGGACTCTGCTAGGTAAGCTAAAGTTTCCCACTAGTATATTTATTGATAATTATCTCAATTACAAGCTTTGGTTTGTTCAAACAGCATAAAAAAAACAGAAATATGTTTAAAAAACATAAACAACCCTCCCATCCCCCTACCACTACTAAAATCTTTAGAAAGAATTTTCTGATCTCTTGATAAATTGTGCTTTTTCCATATCTGGCTCTAGAAAGAGAGAAACAAATCTATCCAGTAAACATGTGACTATAAAACAAAATATAACCAAGCTTTTCTTTTTAGAACGACTTTCTTCAGTTTTTAATAACTTGGTCTGCTTTGGGGAATATAGGGTTGGAAATGAGGGGGCGTCTTTTGTAGAGGAAAGCATTTCTTAAGAAATTATTTTGCTGTACCTTGGGAGGCTGAGGCAAGAATCGAGAGGAAAATTTGTATCTGTGTTTATGCACACATGATTTTACTTGAGCAAATTGCCTGCTGAATCATGCTTATGAGAGTTCACTTATTCTGTGTTTGTCCACTAGAGACTGAACTAAGATCACTGTTTCACTGTGAACTGAACAGGAAGAAAAATGAGCCTCTGGAGTGTGAAAGTCTGAGTTAGGGTTAGAGCTCTCACACTTTGGAAGGAAGTGATTGAGCAGGTAGGAAGCCCAGTGAAAGGGTTTTGTATTGAGGAGTCTTTTCTTCTGCAGTGATTGAAAAACTGACAGTGGGCAGCGCCAGCCCTCAGTTACTCCCAACCCCCACCCTCTGCTCCCAGGGCGTTTCGTGAAGCCAGCCTTGTGCACGTACCCCATGTGTCAGCTTGCTCTGCAATGAAAGGACCTGTTTCTCTGTGTGATGGAGTGCGGCTCACTCAGAACAAATGAGTCTGATGCAGCTCCATTATAGCATCTCTGAATACTGCATTTGCTTTGTTGCTCTTGCCATTACAAAGCATCTCAGCCATAACCGACTTCCTTTCAAAAGAAGCGTAATGCTTAAGTGCAAATTAGTACATTATGTAGATATCTTGTACCTCATTTTTATACTCTGCATTTGTTTCCCTTCTTTGACTTTTAATATCAGAGATAACTGGCTCTACACTAGTAGCATTTTACAGCACACCTGCTGTGAATAAAATAAAGATTAATTAATAGTTATAGATAGGTCTGTGACTGTAATTGAATAGTTATAGTAAGAAATAATGTTTATATTTCAGAATTTGAAATATATTCTGACATACATAAAGGAAATATATTTATTACACTATATAATATATAGAACTGCCAATAAAATTGTACCAAAGCTATGTTTTGCAGAATGTATTATTTTCTTAGCACAAATGCTAGCCTGCAGTATTGAAAGGGAATTTATTAAAATAGTTTGTGAAAGCAAGATTTGCTTAATAATTAAAGTAGTATTTTTTTTAAATTATTCCATAATATTTACACTAGTAGGTTTCTAGAAACTAGAAATTTATGTTGTTCTTGTTGATTTAAATAGATTCCTATACCTTTGAAACCAGAAGTGCTTCTTTGATAGCCTCCTAGCTTGATTCTAGATAAAAATGTGCTTTCTTGGGAAGCTGATTACAGACAACTAAGCCCCAGCCTTGTCCATTACCATTTGCATATCTGCAATCAGTGTAAGTGGGATTGGCTGGCAAACTGGGGACGCAGCAAAACGCTCTGTATGGAAACTACTTAAAAGAAGATGATTTGGTAAATATTTTTAGAGGTCTTCCTAGAACTGTTTATTTTAATACCGGATAACTTTCCCTATTGTTTAAGCTTGAGTTTCATTTCTGCAATATGTTTATACTAGTAGTTCAAAACAAACAGTTCATCACATTTGCTTTCTTGCAGTAACTGACTGGCACACTTGATACTGTTTGGTATTTAACTGCAAAGTCCAAGCATTGCCAAAGAGGAGTTATATGAATTATTATCATCATGTGTTGCTTGGGAACTTTCTCTTAGCTTGGTGAAATTATGGTATCAATGGATCCAGTCCAGGCTATACAGACGAGTGTTTCATATACTCAGTGAAAATAATGGTAATAATTTCTGTTATCATAGTAAGTGAGTTCTACGTGATCTACTCATTCTTTTTTCTGATCCTTATCTAAACAAATACCATATTATTTTTTTTAAATGAATACTTCATAATTGTATGCTATATGGAGCTAACACAGACACAGGAGCTTGAGTTGAACGTAGGCCACAATAAATCTGGTTGATTAGTATACAAATTTAGATTTCTTTTAAAATTATTTTCTCTGCAAAAGTTGCTGACAGTATAACACAGTCCAAATAGAAAAGATTCAGGTTGCTTCCCTTACCTTTCAAAGTCTTTGTGCTGTAAGAAATTATGAGCAGTTTTTTCTGGAGTGTCTGCATCTCTTTCATTGTCTACTTGTTTATTTTTAATATATTTTTTTGAAATTATTTGTTTTGCAGCATCATCTGTGCTCTCTGTTGACTTCTGTATTTTGCTTATACAGCAATGCAAGTGCTCACTTGGAATTTAAATATCTACAAGGCAATTAGAATTTGAGGGGTACCAGTAACTGTACAGAAGCAGCTTCTGGAAAGACTGATGTACACTCACTGTGTGCTGTAGCTCCATCGGAAATCCATCTCCCTGTTAGTAGGGCCTAGCACTGCAGTGAAATAATAGAGAGTTCATGGGTGTGGAGTAGCTGGATTTGCCTTGGGTTTTATTTGGTTTTTGGGAGTTGGGAAGACTGCTTACATTTCACTTTTTCTGTGAAGCTAGGAAAAATCGAGGCAGAGCTGGCCCCAAACTGGCCATGATCTAAAAGACTGCCATAATATATAAAAATAAACTATATAAATATACGAGAAGTCATAAAAAGCAGTGTAAAATATTTTCAAATAACCAATATAAACCAATATTGCCTAGTTGAATTATTACATGAAAGAAATTAATGAATTTAATTACATAACATGTACTACTCAGTGAATAAATATATGTAAAAACTAGCCTTATGAAGTAAGAATTTATTCACTGAAAATAACACAACTGCTTCTAAAAAAAAAAAAAATTAGTCATCTCCAAAAAAGTATCTTGATCAGTGACATGCCTGCATTTCAAAAGCTTTATTTATCAAACTGCTGAGGACCTGGGGACATTCTGAGAAAAAGGAAAAACTTCAAACATGAAAATGCCTGAAAACTTTACGTTACTGGGGAGTAGTATACTTGACAACAATTTTTTTAAGAGGCAGAAGAAACAAAGTAGACTGAAGGCCAGTCTCACTTTTGCCACATTTGGTAACAAATGATTTAAAACAATAATTCCCATGCTTGGACAGGACATTTTATTATAATATGCAGTAGAACCTGACTATATTTATTTTCAGTGATGACTGTTGTAATTAGGAAAATTCTGGTAACAATAAAATATTACATTCATTAGTCATAAGAACTGTTCAACCAACATGCCCTGTGGGATATCTCATTTTGAGCACTGAGACCTTTTCTAGATAAAGTCGATATAAATGGCTTGTCAGTCTGAGGGTGCTGAGAACTCATCTTTCCCATTCCCTTTTGTGGTTTGGAAGCTGTCTCTACTTCAGAGTGTTGGGTGCCTTGGAAAAAAACTTTTCCCCCCATGTGGGAAAAGTGTAGATCTGGGTATTTTAGTCTCAAACTTCTTGCCAAAGCCTAGAGATGAATAAGATAGGTTTTTCTTTGCTATGGGGAATCTCTCCACTCGGAGTCAGGGGACAGTAGCAAACCCAGAGGAAGAGCCAGTTGTCTTAGCCATCCTATGGAAGTCCTTACTTATCTTCATGGACTGGGGAAATCTTGAGCAGCTTCTTGATTTAAATGCCTCAGCTAAGTGGGATGGATTTAAACTTTACTTTCTGTTCACCGCTGTGGCGTAGACTTCTCTTGTGCCTGCAAGGAAATCATAAACTTTATGTATTCCTGTTTCACTTTTCTAAGGCAGATATAGTACTACTACTAAATTTCACAAGGCTGCTGGGAGGCTTAATATATTATTTTTTGTGTTGCTTTTGGAGTCTTGTGGAAGACATTTTGTGCTATTAGCAGTTTGTAAATGATAGTAATCCTGTCAATGTTTAGAGAAAGTGATGTGAGATCAGAAATCCTTTGAAAGGATATTTGTTTTAAAGTGGAACTTTTATTTTTTATTTTTTATTTTTTTTAAGTAGACAAATGCAGTGAATATGAATGTATTGTTAAGTGTATTTTTCAGATTGCAGTTGAGTAAATATTCTGCTAACTGTGGGATTCGTTCTTATTGTTACAATGTTCTTAAATCCTCTCCAGCAGCTGCTGCTCCATCCAGTGCTCATCTAAGGTGATTAGGATTGTAGTTCAGTCTTGAACAGATCTTGAAAACCAGTGAGGAATGGACAGTTTTTTCAGACCTATTGCTACCAGAAATTTTGAATAAACTTCTTATTATCAAATCTGGGCTCTCTTATATGATTTATTGCAAACATATCTTGAAAGATGAAGATATGTAGCAACCTGTTTGTATTCATCTCAACTTACTTTGCATCTCAGTCCAGCTTTCTCTGCATTTGCCTTGAGCTGCAAACAAAGAGCAAGTAAATTAGGACCTTCTAGAACTATCATGTTTTTAGCTGTGCTGTTAACCTTATTTTCAGCACCAGCAGCTCAAGTGTTTTGAATAAACAGCTGCTGTCTGTAGAAGTCTTCCCAGTAGCATGAGGATTTCCTCTCTTGTTGGAAAGTTGAAGTTTGATCAGGAAAAGGGCATTGAAATAGTATCATATTTCATAAGAAGAGTTATTTTTCTTATAAAATGAGCAGTACTTAAAAACAAGGTTATTCTTGTGTAACCACATGTGCATATTTTTGATGGTGTTATGAAACACCAGAGTATTGAATATTCAGTTGGAAGGGTAACTTAGAAATGCCATAAATTGTTGCATGTCTGCAGTGCCTTTTTGTTAATGTTGATGCACAAAGATCAAACTTGGCTTTTCATTACCTTAGTGAGGAATCAGGTTAATCTAAATCAATGTAAGTCACTCATACGCTGGCATAAGAAGACTACTCAAAACTTTGTATCAGTTTATTTAACCCTTTAAAAAAATTAAGAAAGTTAAGTGCAACATCTTTGTCTAAATAAGATCTAACTAGGGCTATGCTAAACATTTTGAAAGCATGTGGGCATAGACACTGAAAAATGACAGATATGGGGTCAGCTGGAAAGACGCCCAAGTTAAATTTCCATGCATTTTTAAAACTAGTTTGCATTTGGGATTGAAAAAAAAAAAAAGACAAAAATAAGTCAAGATAATTTTATAATCTCTCTGAGGAAGTCATGTAGAAAATTAGTTTTCTAGTATACATTGTAGCTTCATGGCTGAGGTAAGTTTCTTATGCTTCTTTGGATGCTTCTAGCAGTAGGAAAAATAAAACAAAACAAAAAACCCACAGCCAGTAAGTGTTATAATTTGAGAAATATGCTAGTTGATAGTGGATTATCTATGTCTTTAATAAGGTATTTTAAATGTATCCTATGTGGTAGCACATGGTCATTCACATTATCTGTTACTAATTCCATTCTTAAAAGAGAAGGAAACAAGATGAAAATGCAGATGCTATTACTTGTAGATGGAAAATCTGTGTTGAAATTTTAGGAGTGAAATGTGGCTGATTGAAAATTCTGTAGGAAGACCTCAGAAGTCCTTTGCCTTGGACTCATCTCCCCAGTGCATGAATGGATGCACACATACACACATGGACATACAAATATGCAGGCATTTAGAATTTGGAGTGATTGGTACTAAGGTGCACAAAAAACCTTTTCTGGTGTTCTAACTTAAATCCATTTCTGCATTTTATACCTACTTATCTCATTTGGAAGTTTTGTTTCAAAACATTCTCCATAGCTATAATTTCTTTGTTTTTTAAAGAGTAAAACGTTAGTTTGTATGTCGTAGGGATCACGTAAAATTTAGGAAATTTTTAAATTCCTGCTTTGGATATCTCCTGAAACTGACCTGTAGGCTCAAAAAAAAAACCTACCTAGAAGAGCTGATAGTAAGGGGTATCCCTGCATATTATTTGTGCAGTAATCCTGTTTGAATGAGTCCTCACAGTGTGCTGCCCATAGATTATGTATGTGTTCACACTTGTCCTTTCCATATTCTTACAGCAATTTTTCTATACTTTGGAAAAAAATATTGGATCCTTATATCCCATATATGTTTCTGCCCGTATATGCAAGGCAAATCTGGTTGTGCTTTGTGTCTTTACAGAATAAAGCTGATCAGAATGTGTGCATGGCATCTGCTTCTTTAACAAGACTTGGCATAACTATATAGTTGTAATTTTTCCTCACATCTTCTGGGAATTTTTATTTATCAGAGTAAATTCCTGCCATCTGGCTTATTTTGTCTGGTTGTCTTGTTGCAAATCATGCACCAGGCTGCAAGGGGACAACCAAAATCCACTTGTTCCACTTAGCAGACTAGCCTTCTGACTCTGTCCTGCCCAAGGATCTGTGTTCTGGCATTCTTTCTTCTCGCTCTGGACCAAAGAGGCAAACAAGCTTGAGAGATTTCCCTAGAGATAGGATCAACTCTGAACAACTCTGCCAGGAAATTAAGGCTAGGCTAGATAGCTGTGGGAGAACACTGCAAAGAGAATAAGCAGAGTACCTTAGAAGGCAATTTGCCTCTTTTTGACAGCACAGCTTCTTTCACACTGCAGCATAAATGATCAGATTGGTACTAATCAATTTGGAATTCAAAAGCTATCTCTGTGGCAGGCATATAATGCCATTTATAGACTGATTCTGCCCCCTTTCAAAGCCAAGTTCCCTCAAAGGCTTTCTGTGCAAGATTTACTTGAAAGATACTATTTGTGCTATAAAACTTCTGTCTTCATGTTCACATCATTTAGGAGGCCAGGCTTTTGTTTTCCTTTTCCTGGACAGTTTACAAACAAAAGAACTCCTGTCATTTAGGTGCACCTTCCCACAAATTTAAATGTTACAATAAAATATCAGCCATTCTCAAAGACTTTCTGGCCTTCAATATGGTAATTTTCCTCCCTGACTGTGGGTGAAAATATTCTGAATTCAATGTGTAGTTAAATATTTGACATTTAACATATTTCAAATTCTCTGAACACATTTTAAATATGCATAAAAATGAAAGCAGCAGTAGTAATATGATCTGCAAGATTTTACATTTACCTTTAAGATGATGAAGGACTTGTATATCCTTTACACCATATTACTTATGAATTTTTTGAAGTTGTCAGCCTATGTTTATGAAAATTATTATTTTTTTTTAGGATCTTGTCTGCAATTAAGGTTTTGAACAATGCAGCTTTAGGGAAAAATAATACTGTTAAATTTTGTTCTTTTTTTTCTGAGCACTGTATCAAACAGTTTTTTTTCTTGGTTTAAACCACCTATGGCTGTACATAATATGCTAATTTTCACTGTCTTACATTCGGATTCAAATAGTTGCACTGTCTTCTGGGAGTTTCAGTTTTCATGCAAGAATCATCTCAGAAAATAGAGTAGATCCTTCTTTTAAAAAATTTTCTCGTAATCCCAGTATGTAAATGTAAATAACAAAGAACATAATAATATGGTCCTTCACAATCTTTTCAGTTTTCCATTCTAAGCCATAAGACTTTCGCAGGTAGACGAGGACCAACAGATAACCATCTCACTTCATAAAACCAATATTTTCTATGAAAAATCTCTCTGGGAATGGTTTGATATTTCTGAAATCTCTCAGAAACACTTTATATAACACATGATTCTCTGAGGTCACCAAAGAACTTGGTGAAGAATGATAGAGTCTTTGAAATGCAGGCACTCATATGTAGATAAAAGTAGCCCAAGTGAGTATTTAGATCCACTGCCATTAAGTACTAAGTATATTTATGGGCGTCATAGTTAAATATTTACCCTCTACAGTCTTAATTCATCAGGAAATTCCTGTGGCCTTCTAGGCCACATCAGAAAGTTAACACAGTGATGGGTAGCCCCTAAACTATGATGTGTTTGGTGCTGTGCCTGGAATTCTGAGGATCTGCTTAAAGGGAGAATTGCTCAAAGAAATGACTTAATTTCTTCCTGAATGAACTATTCCCCTTTTTTTCTTGGCTAAGACTTCATACTTCACTCTGTGTGACTTACCATAGTAGAGATAAATGGTTGAGGGCCACCTATCTTTCCTGCGTCACTTCTATCGTGTTAATGGGAAAGGCCATCAATGCTCTGCAAAAAAGTTTTTTTATGTTACTATTTTTGTAAGAAGAAGATATGGACTGCAAAATTTGTTATCACTTTAGCCCGTTAACTAGAGAGGTGATGATTAAGGTTGTTTCTCTTTGCATTTTTCTCGAATGCTCCAGTCTGATCCTTTGGATTTTACAAGAATTCCAGCTGATTCACTATATGTGTACTCCTCTGACATTCTACGTCTCCAGAACTCAACTGTGTTGGCTCCTGGTTTCATGGCAGTTGCTTAAGAATTATTTTTACCTGTTTAGATCTTCACAAACCAAGTCTTGCTGAGAAAGCTGGCATTGTTTCACTCTCTGCTGTATTCTCTAAAACCAGCTTGTTAGCTGAGCCTCTGCATCTCACCTCCCTGGCAAAATACTTGCACCTCATTTCACACAAATTTACCCTGCTCTAAAGACAAAATGGAATGCCTGGGTAAACCATGCACACTGCTAGTGATCTGTTTGTGGCTCAGCTAAGCTATACATTAAATATGAATATATAAAGTTTTTTCAATGGCTTTTTTATGACTTTGATATTTATAGCACAGGTAACTCCCAAAGAATTGAAGAACTTATAACTATGGACTATTACCTCTTGGAAAGGGTCATCTCAAGGAAAGTGTAAAGGACCTGAATTATCAGGCATCAGTGACAGAAAGATGGCAAGAGTTAACTCTCCAAAAGATTGTGAGAGCTAAATTTGAGATGGCACTTCAGAACAAAAAGCCAGCATATTTAAGGTTGATAGAGGGATTCTTTAGAAGACTGATAGAAAAGGTGAAGGTTGCTGTTGTAATCCATAAATTGTTGTTCTGCTCAAGGTAACAACATGTCACCAAAGCACACAGTATAAGATAACTTTTCCTGTGATAGAAAAGGCTCAGAAAATTACTCTGGTGTAAAGCATATTCTATGAAGTACCCTGAAGCAATGGAGCTGCCAGTTATTTACTGGCTGTTTGGTTCTATAACTATCATAATACTATATATTTCAGAAGTAATACAGTGGGCTTGAGAACTAAACCATCATAGCTGAGAAACATCTTAAATAAAACTTTTTTCTTTTTTTTTTTTCTTCTTTTTTATAAGTACAGAAGACATGTCTTTCTAAACATAAGAAAAAGGAATAAGAGACAAGGGAGATATTCAACATCAGGTTTTAAAGAGAAAATTGAAGTCTATGAATTTTGCTGGTTATTAAAGTATCTGAAATGCAGACTACCCCCAGCTTGCAGCTGAATAGAAATGGAACGCCGTTTGTGGTAGTGTGATGGTTACTCGTATGTTACTCTCCTATGGGAATGCTCTCACTACTGTCAATGAGAACCTCAGAGGTAGTGTTTGCAATTGTTGCATTTATTTGATTATTAAGTGAAGAAAAGATGTACTAACATCAAACAAGCACCTGGGAGAATATGAGCTATAGGCCAGAAATACTAGAAAGTAATTTGCCCAAACTTGTCAAGTGTATGTTTTGGCAAGATCTAAAGATTTGACCCCAAAAGCACCAAGAGCCCTATTTTGAGTTAATTGCAATTTTTCCAAGAAACAGCAAGCACATGGGAAGTTTTATCCAAATTAAAAAAATTGTTTTCATTTCACTGTTGGAGGGTGTTATCACAAGCATTTAGCTATGTTCGGTAACTCTGGACTTCAACAGGAAGTAGCATTGAGTGGGAATTGCTCTGTTACTCTAAACTGCACACTTGTATTTGATGTATTTGAGTAAGTACATGAGGACAGAAATTCTAGAAACTTTTAGAGTAGCTTTCCTATAAAAAAAAACAACAGTAGCACAATAATCCAATGCATCAAAAAAGGGGGAATTATAGTTCTCCGTATGGTTCACTTAGGGGACTATATGACTTCAGGTGCTTTTTTCGCTGGTGAAAGGTAGCCATGGTGGCACATGCAACAATACGTCTGCACAAGCCACCAATACGCCTTAAAAATGTTTTTAGAGTAAACTGGTCAGTTATATAGGGAATTAATAAATAATGTATATGAGTGTTTAAACAATATATTTACATATTGTCTTTTGAAGAACAATGAATGGATGGATCAACACTAAAGAGTTATAAGATTAAACGCAGACAGAAATGAAAAGATTTGTCTGGAATATGGGTCCCTGAAGCAAGGATGCTTGATTATATTTCTTTAATACTAAACCAGCAAGCCAAAAAAACACCATTTTTTACCTTCTACCATACTGCCTCCCAGTGTTCTCTATGGTATGAACCCTAGAAACAACAACAAAAATGCTTCATGATCCAAGATTTAAAAAAACACAAACAAACAAAACAACTTTGTACTCCTACACATCTTGGAAACATTTAGTAATTCGGCCAATGACCCCATGGGGTATTTCCTAGAAGCAGAATTGAGCAAGACTGAAATTGTCACGCTGTTATGGGCATGAAGATATTACATGGATATTTCACTTGTAAAATATGAACCATAATGTGACATCTTTTCCTTTTTCATGCTTCTTTAAAGACTATTTCGGTATTTTCATTTATTATTTCACTGCCAAGATCATGGAGTTCTTGTGAAATTACAATAAAAAATATTTGGTCCATTGACATTAGAATTAACATTGGTCCTTTTTTTTGGGCTATAATTCACCACAATGGAGCACTGGAAATGTGTTTCAGGATAAACTTTCCATTTGTATTCCTAATTTTCAAGCTGACTGCCCTCAGTGTTATGTCAGTGTGGTTTTGAATGCTGTCATGTTTTCAGTTCCATAGTAAAGTCATTCTGAAAGGCTATAAGCAAGTTGCAGTTTTATTTTTAGAATATTACTAATAATGCAATGCAAGCTTTATATTGTGAGACAGCTCCACATCCTAAGTCAGAATTGCTTGGTGGTTTTTCTAACAGAGTGAATATTAAATTTGTTTTTGTTTCTATCAGACTTTGTCTGGTATTGCTATCACATGTTTTCCAGGTGTTGCCACCATTAGCTCTTTACCAAAAAGTATGACTAGAAAAAACAATAATATCCCATGGGAATATAAACCCAGAGGAGGCTTTCAACACATTCCACAAAATCAAGCCATTATCATTAAGTAGCCTCAAGAGAACTAGAAACTGGAAAAAATGGTCTCTTGACTCTCACCCGGAGTGTGATGTTAATGAGTTACTGTGCTTCTTGGCCTGATGCTGCTGAGAGTGAATCAGTGGTAAAAATCTGAGCTTGATTCCAGTCCAGGAAAGGGAATTTCCCAATCTTGGACACACTGAGATGAAGGTGACCCCTTGCCCCTTCATTCCTATGGTGCTTTCAGGGGTGGCAGAAATGCCAGGTTCACTACTTGTCCCTTTGGACACAAGTCCTCCACGCTTTTCTGCCTTGTTGCAAGGGGATTTCTGAACAGTAAAGGATTGACTTCAGTTCTGTCTGGACAAACCTCCTTGGCAGAACAGGAAATTCCCAGAGGGTCAGGAGGAATTTTCAAGGGCTGGAGGGGTATGTTGCAAAATGCTAGCCTGGCAACCACGGAGACTGAAGCCTGTTATTTATAGAAGAGCAGAGGCAGAAAACAGATGGTGTGCTTCCTCACAATATGCTCTACAATCCCTGCATTGTGTCAGCATAAATTTGTGGGGTACCACATCAAGTACTGAGATGATAGTGTGGTCTCTATCCCCAGCCATTTCTTCCCTTCACATGCCTAGAAAGATACCAGCTAATGCCACATGCAGTATCATTTTATAGTACAAAAAGGCCGCTTTTAGAAAGTCTTGGAACCACAGTGTAGATCAGAAATTGTGTCAACAGCATCAGTGAATCAATGCCAATATCTATCTGCAGCAGTTAAAGGAGGCTCATGCCCAGTCTATGAGAAGCAGACAAACTTCAAAACCTTTTTTTGTTGTTCCTTTGAGAGCAGGATTTTGTGTGCAGCTTTCATTGTATGCACAGGCTTCTCCCAGCATTCCTCAGTCCTGAAAGTAGGATGCATGTCTCATGGGAATAATATTATAAAGAGATTTCCAGTATTTCCTTTTTTGTTCGTACCAAAATGAACACTACTGTGACTTTTCTAGTCAGGTTTTTTCAGCATTCCTTTTTCCATTCCTCTCAAGCACCAAAAATGAACTGAAATATCAGCTGATAATTAAGTTCTCAAGGAGCCCTGATAGATTATTTTAGTTTAAACCTAGTTTTGGTTTCTATCTCACTTGTATTTTTAAGAGTCCAATTGACTTCAGTTTGTCTGTTTGTTTGTTTTCTAGTTTTGTTTTCTTTTCTTTCATGAAAGTGTTTTAAAGCTGAAAAATCCTTAAAGTCCCTTTTGTTGAGGTTGTGTAGAGATTCACTGGGCATTTGTTTGAGACATTTCTGTGACAGAATTTCTCCATAGCAGATGTAATCGCTGGAGATCTTGAGACCTCAGATGAATGGAGCTCTGTGACAGGGCAAAACTTCCAAATCAAACTTTTGTGTTTTTCATCCTAAAAGTTATAATTCTTAAATAAATAATGTCAGATGATTTGTTTTTGTCTATTTAAATACATATTTATAACACTGTTTTCTTTTTATTTTCAAAAAATCAAGCTTTTCAGAAACTGAAAGAAATGTCACTAGAAAACATTTCCTTACTCATAAAGAGAATACCAGCAGACTGCTACAAAGTGACTGCTTTAAGAAAAATTTGAGGGAAAGTAGAATTGAGTTACAGTATTATCTTGGGATATGAAGGAGAAGCCTAGATGCAATATCTATGTCCCAGCACAGCTAAGATGTTAGAAAAGAGATGCACTGTATTGGTGTCATCCTGTTTATCTGGGAACAGTTTCTTCTGCAGTTCCATTTTTTTTCCTCCCTGAAGAAGATAGAGAGAATATGCATGTGGAATGTTGTTGATATAGAAAAGATTATGCAAACTGTTCCCACTGAACTAGAAACATCTGAGTTCAAAGAGAACTGTTTGTAACTGCCCTGGTTTTAGATTCATTTATTTATTTATTTTTAGTTGTCTAATTAAGCTCATGCTAAAGGAAAAAAAAAAAAAAACCAAAAAACAAACGACTACAAAAGCATCATGAAACTGCATAAGAGAAAGTTCCTATAGTAATTATGAGGTGACATAAACAAATAGATGACAAGTCCATGCTGAACACATGATAATTCCTCTGATTTTTTAGGGATATACTAGAAATGCCTGTCTTTCTGTTGCAAAGATGATCTGAAAACTGGGGTTCTTTTTTTCTGAACTTATTGGAGCCCACATCTCTCAACCGACAGAAGTGTGTGTCATCCTTTTGGCATCTTCTGATGATGATGTCTATTAATACTGCATGCCAGTGCATTTTACCTTTGTTGTTTCTATGTTGCCTCTTGCTGGCTCTATTATAGATCTCTTTAATATTCACAAAGACTACAAGGACTCCATTCTTCCTTTAATGTCTTGCATTCATTTATTAAATAACGACAACAATTGTTCATACTTCTGTTACCTTTTCTTTTCAATATATTTTACCGTCATCAGTGGATAAACCTTCGTGCCAATTAGAAGGTTTGCTGATGGCATTTTGTTTTCATTATCCAGTCAAAAATCCAAGGTCAAAATGGCACTTTTTGTCATTTGGGAACTTTAAGTCTAGCCAACAATAATATCAAGGCCTGACTCTGCAGTGCTTATATGGTAATTATCAAATTCCACCTCACTAATGTAGATACAGAAACATACTGTTTTCTCTGAAATTATACATCTCTGATTTTTATTTTATTTATTTATTTTGTGGTAGCAAATGGTAGGATATTAATATCTTGTACTTATTTCAGGTATAATGTAGTCAATCTTCCTATCCATTTCAGTAATGTGAAAATACTGGTTGATAGCCACTGCTGTATTCATATGTAGGAGTTCATACACAGCTGGTTCCTATGTGTCCTTGTCCCATTTACTATGATCTGCTTTGATGAATATACCCAGTTCACTGTAATGACAAATAGTCCATCCAGTGTTCCTGAACACCAATTCATTTTGTTACTCAATTTCCAGAAAGGCTCATTTTTTCTCTTTCTAAAAAAAAACCACTCCTGATCATACAGTTTATGATTCTATGATCAATTCTATGATTGATTCTATGATTCTGTGGTCAGATGTGCAAGTGATGAAGAAAACAAATTCCTCATCTTAGCAAATGAAAACCTTTCCTGAACAGAAAACACCTTAATATGTTACAGTCCATTGCTTTCCACTGGTGTAGAAGGGATAAGGAAATGCATCGGAAAGAATTAATTCTTAAGCTTTTAAAGTGAAAAGTAATATCTTAATTTTTTTTTGTTGTTTAAAATTCCTTACAATGACCTGTATAATTTAGTAGCAACAGCATCACTCCCCACTGGGGTTAAATGTGATGACATGTAAAATATAGAGAATGTGTTTCCTTACATGAATCATACTAAGGACTTATCCAAATGCTTGATGAAATGCATATACCTAGTATTATTTGACATATATAATGTACTTTAAAACTCTTTGTTTAAACACCAATAGGAAAATCACACCATTTTACTGTAGTTTTGAAGTATTTAAAATTTGTTTTCCCTTTAAAATATGTTGTTTGTGGTTTAGAACTATTTTCAGAGGCTCATATATAGTTCAGAAAATTATCAAGTTAGGCCAAAATGTAAAATCTGACCTCCAAATGTGGCAGCAACCACTGCCATTGACTTCAGAAGGATATCTGAAAGCTCAGTTCTGCTGGCAATCTGTATATAGATTACATTTTTCAAAGCTGGCTGGCAATCAGAGTACACAAATTTCAGTGCTCATCTCTTAGGAGATACAGAATCAACTTTTGTTGAAAATGAGACCTGTAAGATCTAAAACCAGTCTTGTAACTGCTATATCAATGAAAACAACAGAATTCTGTATGGTTGTCTGGCTTTCAAATGAGGGAAGTTTTTGTGTTTGTGTGTGTCTGGAAGTTGTGAGTGCATCTGTGATAAAGCAAAGTTAGTTCATGCATATATGTATGCTAAGCTATTTTCTTGTTCTCTTTGTTTTTGAGATACATTTGCTTTTTCTGCAGTAGGCCATGCACCTGCATGTCCCAGGATGTCCTGAAGACCTGCAGTATAGTTGAAGGACAGGACAATGCACTGGTCTGCTGCAGTCTTATATGGGAAGTTGCTTTCTTCCAGCACATAGAATTGCTTTTTCTTTTAGCTGACAAGATGAAAACAAAAGCTGAACTGATGAGTAAGCCCTATTTTCAGTGTAAGAGCCACTTTGCATAAAGTTTGTGGCAGAATAGCTGTAATAGAACTAGTGGAATAATAGCAGATATTAGTTTGTTGTATAATGGTTGCAGAAACTAATCGGTTTCAACAGGATTTTCCTTTAGGCGGAGTTTTGGGCCAAATTCCTCAATGTTTTTCTTGTGTTGATTCATACATATTTTTTGCTTTGGTTCTTGAGTGAAATGTTGTTCACTGCAGAACACAAAACTATGATAACATGGGTATCTAACTGATATTTTGTGAGTAAACCTGATGTTGCTGCTTTGCCTAAACTCATATTGGGTGGTTTCCACAGAAAGGAATGCATTGTGTTTTTCCATAAAGCTAGTATGTGCATTTCTATAAAATTAATGTATTTATATATATTGTATAGAATTTTAGGTGACACTTCTTATGTTTCTGTGCATTTTCTACTGTAGGTCTTTGAAAGTTATGTTCATATAAATATTTAGAATAGCATATTTTTGTTTGAGTTATCTTTTTTTTTTTGTAGTATCTTCTAGTTTGGAAGAGCCAGCTTGTTAGGCCAAGCTTCTGTTATCTCTGTCACAAAGCATGTATAGAAATGAACTATTAAAAACACATAAATCCAAAGAAAAAATAGGTAAAAATGTAAAGATTACTAGCCGGACAGACACTACTCAAATGTCAAGTTGAAACCTCTTTTTTTTTTTTTTTTTTGGTAGGAAGAAAGAAAGAAAATTTGAAGTAACAATGTAATTATGTCTGAAAAATTATAGAAAAAATGCCTTTTTAAGTAAAGACAAATGATCTATCTAATTAGCTCAAACAATCCTAACAGAAAATAAGCTTTTCTGTGCACTTCTAGGATCGTCTATATCTTAATATAATTGGTTACTTAACTTAGAGAATGCTAATATTGATGTGATTTTGATTAATTTCTCTCATGATTTCTCTCAGTGACATGAGATAATCTCTGTTTGATGTTATATTTACTGAAATATTCACCACCCTTGCTTCTGTTTCCCTTTATGTTGGCTGTAGATCAGTCCAGCATCTCTGAGTTCAGTGAAACATAACTAGAAGCAAAACAGGCATTGTTTATTTTGCAAATGTACAAATAATTTTGAACATATGGTTACAAGCATATTCTTTATTTAAATTGTCACTAACTTCTATGCATGCTTGTTTTCCATTTTGCTTCTACATTTATTTTACATTTCATATTCAGCTGCATGGCTTTTAGTTTGGGCAATGCCCAGAAGGGCTTAAATTAATGCAGCTAGAAAACTCCTTATGAAGGTCACCCTTTTTTCTAAAAGTAGTCTGATTTCTGGTGAGGCCAACTTTTCTTACAGATATCCACTGTACCAGGGAGGGATTGAGGCCATTCCAGCACCTGACTACTCTTTGAGAGAAAGACTTTTTCCTCATGTGTAATCTAAATCTCCCCTGGTGCAACTTGTGGCCATTTCCTCAGGTCCTGTTTATTGCCTGAGAGAAGAGGCCAAACCCCTCTTCATCACAACCTCCCTTCAGGAAGCTGTAGAGTGCAATAAGGTCTCCCCCAAGCCTCCTCTTCTCCAGACTAAACAATCCCATCTCCCTCAGCTGCTCCTTATAAGACTTGTGCTCCAGGCCCCTCACCAGCTTTGCTGCCCTTCTCTGGACACATTCCAGGGACTCAATGTTTCTTGCAGTGAGGGGCCCAAAACTGAACACAGTACTCGAGGTGCGGCCTCACCAGTGCTGAGTACAGGGGGATGATCACCTCCCTGCTCTGGCTGGCCACAATATTTCTAATGCAGGCCAGGAGGGCATTGGCCCTCTTGGCCACTTGGGCACACTGTCAACTCATGTTCAGTTAAGCATCAACCAACATCCCCACGTTCCTTTCCTCTTCACAGTCCTCCAGCCACTCAGCCCCAAGCCTACAGCGCTGCACAGGGGTGTTGTGGCCAAAGTGCAGGACCCGGCACTTGGCCTTGTTGAACCTCATCCCATTCACCTCAGTCCATAAATCCAGCTTATCTAGATCCCTCTAAAGGGCCTTCCTATCCTCAGGCAGTTTGATGCTTCTTCCCAACTTTGTGTCATCTGCAAACTTACTGAGGGTACACTGAATCCCCTCATCTAGGTCATCAATAAAGATATAAAACAAGATGGGCCCCATTACCGACCCCTGGGGGACACCACTTGTAATGGGCCACTAGCTGGATTTAAATTCATTAACTATTACCTGCTGGACACATCCCTCCAGCCAGTTCCTTACCCAAAGAAGAAAAAACCTGTCCAGGCCACAGGCAGCCAGTTTCCCCAGGAGAATATTGTGAGAAACCATTTCAAAAGCTTTGCAGAAGTCTAGGTAGACTACATCAGCAACCTTTTTCGATCACCCAGTCATAGAAGGAAATGAGGTTGGTCAAGCACGACCTGCCTCTCATGAACCCGTGCTGGCTGGGTCTGATCCCCTGGATGCCACACATGTGCTATGTGATCTCACCCAAGATGATTTGCTCCATAACTTTCCATGGTACTGAGGCCTGCATTTCCCTGGATCCTCCTTACGGCCCTTCTTTTATATGGGAGTCACATTGGACAGCCTCCAATCCTCTGGGACCTCTCCAGATAACCAGGAATGCAGATAGATAGGGGAAAGTGACTTGGCAGTCAGCTCTGCCAGCTTCCTCAGCACCCTAGGATGGAGCCTGTCCCATGGACTTGTGACAGTCCAGATGGAGGAGGAGCTCTCTAACAGATCCCTACCTGAATCACCGGGGGTGTATTCTGCGTAGCATAACAGACTTCCAGATCAGGGTGTAACATGCCCTGAGGGTAACTGATCTGAGTATTAAAGGCAGATGTAAAGAAGGCATTGAGAAATAAGCTTAATTTATAAGCTTTAATAAGTTTTAAGTATTTAAGCTTAATATAGTTTTCCCATATGACTTTGTGCTATTCTAAATCTATCAGACTTGGATAAATTAATAGATTCATTTAAATCTTAGAGTTTATGTTCATCACATCTATCAGGAGCAGTGTTTATGCTTTTCTCCTCTGTTGCTGCTAGACGCTTCTTCCTGTCAGGTGGGTGCTTAAATATATAATTTTGTCCATCTAAAACATATCTTAATTTTTAGACATCGGTAAAATTCATTTAAAGAATGCAAATCACATTTTGGGTTGCATTAGAGCACAGCCAGCCAGTCAAAAGGTGATCTTTCTGCTACATTTAGCCTTGGTGTCCTCACCTTGAGTATTGTATTCAGTTCTAGGTTCCACCATACAAAAAAAACTTAAAGTACTTGAAAGCATCCAGAGGAGGCAACAAAAATTGTAGAAGGGCAGGAGTACATGTCCTGAGAGCAGAGGCTGGGGATACTGGGGCTGTCCAGTTTGGAGAAGTGAAGGCCAGGAGGTGACCTCATTGCTCTCTCTATCTTCCTGAGGAGGGAAAACAGAAGGAGAGGCCAGTCTCTGCTCCTTGGAACTGATGACAGAACAGGAATGGTATGAAGCTGTGCCAGAGAAGGATAAGAATGAACATTAGAGAAAAAATATTTACTATGAAGATGGTCGAATGCTGGAACAGGCTTTCTAGTGAAGCAATGGATGTCCCATGCCTGTCAGTGTTCAAGAGACATTTGGATT
Organism: Perdix hodgsoniae; assembly: GCA_035772895.1. Taxonomy (NCBI): domain Eukaryota; kingdom Metazoa; phylum Chordata; class Aves; order Galliformes; family Phasianidae; genus Perdix; species Perdix hodgsoniae. The sequence goes on along the minus strand of JAPSGF010000011.1, from coordinate 16,123,401 downwards.
GTGCCCCTAATAATATACTTTTACTTCTGATTAGCTCTGAAGTGGTCAGGCTCTTGGTTTTTATAGGTCTCTTCCAAATAAACCGATTCCATTCCATTCCATTCCATTCTGCTCCACTCCAATCCATTTTATTGTTAGCAACAGCAGCTGTATGGAGTCAAATCAAAGCTACATCCAGCTCAGTGTTCTGAGATTCTGAACAATAAGGAATAATACAAAAAATCATGATTTTTTATTTTATTTACCAAGAGTATCTGAACTCATAACCATGGGGAGATCAGAAATATCTCAGATATCAAAGCCAGATTTTGGTTTCAATATACTTAGTGACATACTTGATTTTGTTTCCACATACATGTCCAGTCCTAATTTGAACTAAAAAATCATGTGGCTACTCCACCAAACTGATAAATATCTATACATATTTATTAAACGTAATTTCAGAACCATTTCTCTATGCAGAAATGTGTTTAGAGATTTTCACTTGGTGACAGAAAATTCCACTTCCGCAACTTTGTGTTAAATAAACGTCTGCATCTCCATTTTCTACACAGAGTGTAGAAAAGTGCCTGAGTCAAAGCTGATCCAGAAACCTTGGCGCTTAGAAGCTATAGCACCCATGAGCTTCGAAACTCCTAGCTTCATGTCTGTCCAGGCTGACTGAGCCAATATCTTGATAATCTTGGAGGACTTGGGATTTTGGACCTTTGCAGATGGCAGTCCAGGACATTCTCAGTCACAGGTCTTGTGAATGCTCTTTGTAGAACAGAAAGAATGGAAATTATGTGTTTGAGTTGGGCTACATGAGAGCCTGGAAGTGGAGGTGACAAATACTTCTTGTAAAGCAGGTTTGCATTGCATGTGCATTTAGACACATTCAATGAAACATGTTTATAATAGCTCTTAGGACAATACAGAATTAAGGAGAAACAGTTATGGAGCAGTGCCTAATATATTAACTTGAAGGGTCTGCAAGTTTATGGAAGTCTTGGTCTTGGAAATATTGATGTGTGTTAGAAGAGTATTTGAATTATCTCACAATGCTTATGGCAGCTCCAGGAGTTGATTTCTACACTTGTTCCAGATTTGTGCTAGCGAGTAAGACACATCCTTGATTTTTGATGATCCCAAGGTTATTTTCACTTAAGAGTATATGCAGATGTCTGTTCAGTATGTGTTTATGTTGGAACTCTGCAATGATCATAATTGTATTTCCCCTAAAATTGGCTGAAGTTTGGCAACTGGTTTCAGCTAAAACAAATTAAATGTTCATTTGGAAATAAACAGACACTTTTGGCAAGTTGAGCTTGTGTTTTTTCACAATGGTTATAAAGCCTGATGATTTTAAAAACTGGAATGTGTTTTGTGTAATTTGCAGACATAAAATAAAATGACAAAGATTTCCAGAACAAAAATTGACAAGATTGCTAGTGTTGTATTCTGGTAATGGAACACATTCCAGATACTGCTTTTGGTTATTATTATTTTGTCTAAAGAAATGGGATACCTCTATATTCTCTAGATAGAGATGCAGAATTGTGTGGGGTTTTTTTGTTTGTTTGTTTTGGTTTGTTTTTGTTTGTTCTTGTTGAATTACCAAATTTTTATGTGGGTAAAGATTTATTCTAGTGACAAGATCAGAGTTCAAGTTAAATTTGGTTGAGCTTCCAAGCATTCTTGTGATTGCTGTACCTTATTATTTGGGTGTTTTTTTGATTATTAACTATACTGGTTTCTTTACTCTGCAAAATCTGGTATAAGAATCCTATGTGAAAAAAAAAAATCCTCAAGATTTCTGATATTTCTTGACTAAGGAGCTTCTGAAAATGGTATTTCTCTTTGAAGTTGTTGCTATATGTTGTCATGCTTAGCCCAGTTTGCCCAGTTTGTTTTAGATTCTTATCTCTTGCAATCAGTCAGGCAGTGGCTGCATTTATAAAACTTCATGTCCCAACTTTCTGTTGCTGCCCTAGCGCACTGAGTCTTGTAACAGGAACTGAAACTGAAACCCATTATTTAGGAGAAAGTTGGTCATCATTCTTTTCTGATGCTCTCTCCAAATCCAAAACTGAGAGAAAAGCCACAGCCTCAGTCTTTCAGTCCATGCTTTGTGAAGGAAGGAGAGTTCCTGGAGGGAAGCTCTGTGTGTCTGAAATGGATTTGTCAGTTCAAAGCATACATTGCAATATGACTGGGGCTCTGCTAGACTCCTTGTTTAACTATGTCAGTTCATATTTTTTTGCTGAAATAATGCTTCTTTGAGTATGACGGTACAGTGTAAGTGAGAAAGTTTAGATCTTCACATTTATTTTTTACCATAGAATCACAGAAATATAGAATTACAGAATATCCTGAGTTAGAAGGGCCCACAAGGACCATCAAGTTCAACACCTGGCTCCATAAAAAAATTATTTTTCTTGGAGTTCTGAGAGGGCAAGTATAGGATTAAAAATCAATGAGAAGGAGGCCAAATAAAGTTGTGGTGAGCCACACAGGCCAATTCAGCAGCCATATTTGACATTTCTAAATAAATAAATAGATTGATAAATAAATTAATTAAAATGCAAAGGAAGAAGAAAAAATGTGATATGTTTGAGTTTCTACCATAAAATTTTTGGGTGTCAAAGCAAGCAGTAAAGTCCATATTTGGATTCCCAAGAACAGAGAAGTATTATACTTCAACAGAACCCTCCAGAACTGCATGTCACAGTATGCAGTTACTAAGATGGATGTGAAAAGAAAACAAAGAAGTAATATTTTTTTTAAATATAAAGGTAACGGCTAAATGAAGTGTTTTAGATAAAGCAGAAAGTATAATGTTTGTTTATTTATTTATTTATTTATTTAGCCAAAATTTTCACCAGTAATGCTAACATTTAGCATTGAGAATACATTTAAGATTCATTGCAAGCATCCCTTAAACAGCGGTGCCAATAGTATTGGTTGTTACCTTTACATTTTATATCATAGACTGATATATAGGGCGTACTTAGTGAGAATAACAGCTAAAGCTAGTTGCTGTCATGGATCCAGAATCACATACAGGAAGTGGTAAATGAAAGAATTGATGATACCATTAAGGTCCTGCTTCTTTTAAACACATTGTTATTGTTCTATGATATTTCTTAATAGGGAAATACAATTTTTCTAATTAACAGAAATTGGTTCTAAACAATGATAACAACTTTTGCAATTTACTAATGAAAACTATGGTCTCTTTATTTTTCCCAGTGATTTAAAAGACCTGTTAAAGAATATTCTCTGGTTTAATCTCTGTGCTAATGGGTATGAAATAGGTCTAGAGATCTAGGACCGAATCTTTTCCTGCTGAGAAGATAATGCAGGTGTCATACGTTATGTTAAAGTATTGTCTTCATTGGTTCCATTTATAAAGATCAGAAAGTTGTCAGTGCATCTTTGGCATATAATAAAATATATGAAGACTGATCACAGATTTTAAACAATATTTCTGGATATCTTCTATGAAAATAATATATTTGGGTTACTGATGCCAAATATGTAAAGGTGCAACTTTTCAGCTCATCATTCATAGAATTGTTGGGTTGGAAGTGCCCTTAAAGATCACCTGGTTTCACTCCTGTGTGCAGGGTTGTCAGCTGTATGTAAGGCTGCCCATGGCCCATCCAATCTGGCCTTCAATGCCTTCAGGGATGGGGCATACACAGCTTCTCTGGGCAGGCTGTGCTGGTGCCTCACCAGTCTCTCAAGTGAAGAACTTTCACTGACATCAAATCTAAAACTCCCCTCCTTTAGTTTTAAACCATTCCTCCTTGTGTTATCAAGACTACCTAAACATCACATAGGAGAGAAATGTGTTTATTTACTAGATTACATCCTAATAAATAATAAGCACTCTCTTTCAAGCTCAGAAAAAATGTTCATGTTATGTACAAACATTACCACAAAGGCTCTATCCTCATACCTTCAGCATTTAGGATACAGATGCTAGGAAGTGCTTGAAAATCTTATAAACTTAAATTAATTACATGCTTTCATGTTTACCTAACTCAGTGTGCAGTTAGAGAAGAAAACAGTAAAAGCTGAATGGAAAACAATAAAACAAAGGAAAAGGAAGGACCAAATAAAAACTTGACAAAATATTAATTATACCATTTTTGTAAAAATTATTGTAAATATTTTTGTTGTTTTGCTCTTCCCTATGTAAACATTTTTTTAGTCATCTTAAAGCTGACTTCTACCTGCTTTATACAGTATTGCAAGACAGATAATCAACAAAAATTTTAGAAGCAAAATAGCAATCTCAAATATTCCTGAGAGTTTACTTTCTACTGAATATTTGTGTTAATATGCGTTAGACTATTTGGTTACCATTTATCGGATTTTTAGAAAGGTTTACAATTCCAGAGAATCTGGCTAGGAATTCTTTGCATTATTGACAAAGTTTGTGTTCTGGTTTCTGTCACTTGACATAAACATAGAAAAAAAGTGTTCCTCTGAAGTTGCTTGCAGTATTATATTAAAAGGAGAACATTAATTTGAAGAGATTTCTTTATAAAATTTTTCAAGTAAGTTACCAAAGTCTGACCATCAATTTTGATTTTTGCCTTTATCATGTTAGAAAAAAATATTTCACTATTTGTTTTTATTTTTATATCCTGCTGATATTAATGGGAATTGAGATTATTTAGTGTAGATGACATACAGTCAGCTAAGTCAGATAAGGACATGAGTAACCATGATACAATTGCTAATGAAAATAAACTCGGGAGCTTGGAGGAAGCTCTTTGAGAGTGATGTATAAATAAATAGCAGTGAAAAACTTATCTGTTGTTAGAATGACATAGATAAATGTAATCCCTCTCCTCTCCTCTCCTCTCCTCTCCTCTCCTCTCCTTTCCTTGTAGGTACTGATTATTATACAAAACAGCAATAACAACAACAACAACAAAAATCAGACAAGCTTCACTAGACTGACATAACTTCTCAAATATGATGGATGCTAGCCTAGCAACTTCATCTGTCAGTTTCCTCCAGACCCTCATAAGCATCTCATCCAGTCCCATGTCTTGTGTACCTTCAGATGGCCCTGAACCTGATCTTTACCTAAAGCAGGTGGTTCTGCATTCTCCTAGTTCCTGCCTTTGTCTTCTGTGACTTGGGTGGTGTGGCTGGAGCACTTGCTAGTTATGACTGAAGAAAGAAAAGTCATTGAGTCAGTTTTCTCCATATCTTGGGTAATGAGGTCTCCCGTTTCCTTATGGAGACAGTCCCAGTTCTTCATCACTGAAGTGCTTATAGAAGCTTTTCTTGTTGCCTTTTATGTCCCTGGCCAGATTTAATTCTATCAGAACTTTTCTCATCTGATCCCTGGCTGCTTGAACGACTTCTTCATATTTCTCCCAGGCTACCTGCCTTTGCTTCTACCCTCCATATGCTTCCTTTTTAGTTTTGAGTTTGTCCAGGTGCTCCTTGCTCGTCCATGCAAGCCTCTTGGTGTTTTTCTCCTGAACCTAGATGATGAGTTATCCATGAATATTAGTCAGCTTTCCCAGTCTCCTCTCCCCTTCAAGGCTTTATCACATGGTACTCTATCAAGAAGAGCTTGAAGAGGCAAAATCCCTCTTCTGAAGTCTAGAGTAGTGAGCTTGCTTTGCAACCTCCTGTCTTCTGTAACGTTCTTGAACTCCACCATTTCATGGTCACTAGAGCCAAAGCTGCCCTTGACTTTGAATGTGACTTTCCCACCAACACCTCCTTGTTGGCAAAGTTGAGGTCCATTTATCTCAAAAATTAATTTGTGAACAACACCAGACATTCAGTTAACTGTCTTGCTTCCTGGTGCATTTTTGAGACCCACGCAAAAGTATGCAATGCTGTTGAGATTATGATTTCAGTTAGTGAACCACAGGGAAGGTATATTATTCTGAAAACCAAAATCCATCTTATATATTAAGTACTGGTCACATATAAAGAAAACTGTGATCAGATTCTAATGTTTTTGACATCTGAACAGAAATAAGCCAAAATGGGCCATTATCCTTTGTTTCGCAGTTCAGGATCTCAAAAATTTCAGAATTGTCAAAAGACAGAAAAAAGACAATATACTTTAATAATATCTGTAATCACACTCATTAGAACAGAAAACAAAAATTTAAACCACTTTAGTTAAAAAAATATCAGTAGTAAGAATTTAAGAGAGTTTAACAAGAGAGGGCATTCTAATTTTTGAGGAGGGTGTTAGAAGTGCATTTTAATTTAAATGAACACTGTGGATCATATATAAAAAAAACAGTAAGAAAAAATATTAATGAGGCAAAATATCAGAGGAAAATATTAAATTCTACACCCATTGTAAGCAGACTGTATTTACTGCATTATGTGTTTTGAAACGAGGGGAAAATCACTAATATTTCTTGCTTTCAGAACCTAAATATTAGTTCATACGGAAGCTGGTTTGGATTTATGTAAGCATGTAAGTATGCATTTATACATGTGCTTATATATATGTATTTCTTCTATGTTTCAGTTTGAGGTTTGCACAGAAGGAAATAAATTTACCTCATTGCAGTCAATATAAATACATTCATGTGAAGTTGAAGGAAATATACATACACATCTATATATATATTTAATAATAAAATATTGTCTTCCAGCTTCACAACTGTAATACACAAGTGACTGTACTGTTTTGGAATACCTCCTCATGATCTGTGTAATTTAAGTAAAACATTTAATCTTTCTACACTTTGGATATAGTCCTACAATTCTCCTTCAAGCAAATTCCCACTGCATAAATGTTTTAAATTTTTGTTAAGAAATATCTGTCAAAAGTCCCCCTTTTCAGTTAAAGACTATGCTCTGAAACAGCTTCAGCACCTTATTATTTTTAAACTTACACTTAAAAAGCAAATCTATGAGCACACAATTTAGAAATTAACATCTGGCAGCTCAGGACAGATGCAGTCTGAGAGTAAGGTGGTCAGAGAAATGCTTCTCATCTACTGGTGCTCAGGGTTATATTGAATTTATTTCCTGGAGCAGGAATGTAAGGCAGTGCAATGGCTTTCATATGTTTATAAATGGTGCATGAAAAGCAACATCGCTCAGCATTGTTAGAGTAAGTTAGACCCATAGGTTGTATACTCAGCATGGATTTTTCCTGTCACAAGAGAGGATAAGCTCATCAGGTCTATTAGGTCAGAGGTTGAATAGGAAAGTCAAGAGACCATGCAAGAGTTCCCACCACCATGGACTACTTGTAAATGAATAGAGGACTTCAGTCTTCACCACTATCAGGTTGTCCTTTTTCACAAACACAAGTTTTAGCAGTGCAAATAGGCTTTTTTTTTTTTTTTTTTTTTTTTTTTTCCTCCTTAAAAGATAAAAAGACACCTACAGCTCTTATTCTGTTTGCCTGGGCCTGTCTGCCTTTCTTTACGATTTGTGATGATTGATTGCTTCTGTGTTTCTTCAATTAAAAATGTTTTAGAGTACAAAGTCTTCAGCATGTTTAATAGAGTCTGGTTAAGTAAACATCCTCCACCAAAGCAGCACAAGTAGGGCTTTAAATAAATACTGCTACTGTGCCAAGTTCATAATTGCTTGCACATTTAGCGCTTTAGCATGTCCTAAGCATAACCATAAAAAAAAGCTTTGTGTACTTACTGTAGTTGTCATGAAAATATAACTGTTTAAGTATTGCAGGATATTTACATTTCTGAAATACTTCCTTTTCAAGTTTATATCATATGAAGAATTTTTTTGAAGGAACCAAGAAACAGAGCATGAATATGAGCAGTGGTCAGGCTTTGTCAAGTAATAAGTCATGCATGTGCTGATACTTCTTTTCTCTCAATAAAGTACATTTTCAAGGATATAATATGAAAGGTTCCAATGCATCTGTCACTACTAGTGTTACCAGCTTTACTGGAAAGTCAGTCTTTCATCTGTGATTTTGATGAAAGATGAATATTTTCTATGAGGAATGCTCTGAAAGTAATGCCTCCTATTTATGTCAACCCATGATATTAGAGGCAGATATTGTTGATATGGCAGTAGAGGTTGAACCTTCCTACAAATGCTCGGTTGTGTGTTGTTGCTGTGTGACAGATGGCAGCAGAAGGGTAGTCTGACAAAATGGTGTCTGACATGAAAATGCTTTTGAATCAAAGGCATGGAACTTAATTCCTCCATGTGGAAAAAATAGCATCCATTGAAATTCGTCAGCACTTGTTGCACATTGATGGAGATCAAACAATGGACATGAGCACATTGAGACAATGGGAGGTGCATTTCAGCAGTGACAACAGCAATGTGAAATATTTGAATATTGAATATTGAATATTCTATTATATAAATATTTGAATATTGAATAATCTGAATATTGACTTAAACATATTGAAAACAATTGTGGCAATGTTGGAATATCACAGTTTGTTCCTGATATGACCCACAAATGCACACACAGGAATAGAAAGATCAACGTATGCAATTTTGTCAGGACCTGCTGAACCAGTTAGGAGTCTGCAGTTTTCTGGATCGCATCATTAACCAGTGATGAGATTTTGTATCACCACTGGAGTCAAAACAGCAGCCCAGGGAGTGGCAATATGTGAATGCCCCATTGAAGAAAATGTTCCAGGCATACCTCAGCTGGTAAAGTGATGAACACTGTCTTCTGGAATAGGGAAGGGGTGATCCTTCTGGATTTTCTGGAACCTGGACAAAGTATAAACTCTGACCACTACATCATGATGCTGACAAAGCTGAAGTCTTGAAATTCCAGAGTTAGGCCAGAGAACAAGACAATCTTTCTCTTGCAGCATATTAACACATAGCCCATACCAGTTTGAAGACTGGAGCACGTTGCCCATCTTGGCTGGACTGTCCTATGTCACCCATTGTTTAGACTGTCCTATCACATCCACTGAACAGATGACTTCCATCTGTTGGAATCCATGTAAGATTGATTGCATGGGCATTTTCTTAGCAACAATGCCATTGTAGCAGCTGTGAAACAGTGAGTCACCTCAGCTGGTGCTTATTTTTATGAGCTCAGCATGCAGCCTCTTGTTCATCACTGCCAAAAATGCATAACTAAAGGTGGTGACTATGTTGAAAAATAGTGTTCTGTAGCTGAGAATTTACTTTCTCAAACTGTGCTATTGTGCTCTTTGTATTTGTTGTAGTTTCCATGGAAATAAATAGGAAACATTACTTTTGGAGCAACCTACATTTTATTCTTGGATGACAGGTACCTGTTTCTCCCAAGAAAAGTCATCTTAACAGCTGGATTTGTCAGAATGCAAAAAGATACATCACTGAAAAGCTTTAAACTTATTTTTTGTTTGAGGAATGTGGGTATTTAAGGAAAATATTCAGGTAATTTATTCATTAGGATCAATGTCACTTAAAAAGAAAGGAAAATATTTATACTGGAAAAATTTATAAGCAGTAAATGTTGTATAAATGTAATTTGCTCCAAATTTAAGACTGTTAGATTATGTGTAAAATCCTCAGATAGGTGGTTATCAATTTCAATATATAGACTATGCCTGTAAGAGAAATAAAAAAATCATTGAGACATAATGAGAAAATAGAATGTAATGACGATAAGTGATAATACAGTGTACAAAAGAGAACAAAGAAAACAGTAGTGTAGAATGTCAAGAATTTCACTTTCTTCTTCACATTTTTATTTTGGTGAAACCAGACTGTAAGAAGGTGTCCTGACCAAGATTTTGAAAAGCCACTAATGTTTGGCTTGTATCAGCTGCTGATATGATTAAGACACATTGAAGAGAATGGATTTTCAGAATAAAGATACTCAGCCTTTTCAGACAATAAAGCCTTACATAGGCAAGATATGCCATAATAGATTTGCATAAGTCCATGGGAATCAAAGGGAAATCTGTTTCTGATCACAGAATCACAGAACGGCCAGGGTTGGAAGGGACCTCAAGGATTGTGAATCTCCAACCCTCCTGCCACATGCAGGGCCACCAACCTCCCCAGATAATACTAGATCAGGCTGCCCAGGGCCTTATCTAACCTGGCCTTGGACACATCTAGGGACGGGGCACCCACAGCCTCTCTGGCAGCCTGTTCCAGCACCTCACCACTCCCATAGTAAAGAACTTCTCCCTGACATCCAACCTAAATCTTCCCTCCCTCAACTTAAAACCATTTCCCCTTGTCCTGCTGTTACCTACCCTTTCAAAGAGTTTATTCCCTTCCTGTTTGTAAGAGAAATGTATTGCATCACAGAATCATAGAATCACAAGGTTGGAAACGACCTGCAAGATTATTTAGTCCAACTGTTCTCCCATTACTATTGCTATCACAAGAACTAAACCATATCTCACAACTCCTCATCCAGACAATCCACTACATCCATAGCCATGAAAGATAATATTCTCAATACTTTAACCTTTCCAAGTTAAGGACATGTAAGACAACCTTAATTATATCTCATGCATCAGGTTTATCTAGTTAAGTTACATTGGGTCCAAACTACATGTTTGTTTAGGGGTAAACTGAGGAAATCTGCTTCAAGCAGACATGCATAATGGAATGGTTATTAGTTTGTGCCTCTGGAATATATATCATCTGTGCCTCACTTTCTTTCCTCATTTCCAAGTACTCTCTGTCACTGTCAAAAACTTCATTTTCAATCTCATTTCTAGGGTCTGTATATCTTTGTTCTACTAGTTGGTGAAAAATGTGGTCAGAAAAAGGGAAGTAGAGGAAATTGTGAATAAAGATAGCTGTAGATGCCCCCTGCTGAATTTGGCTTTATCTTAAATCTGAATTCAGCTTTATCTTAAATCTGAATTCCCCCTCTTCTGAAATCTGTTCTACCTTCCATGTCTCTCTTGTTTTCTACCCAGGAATACTTTGGGCTTCTGAAATTTTGAGATTGTTCATAGATTTAACAAATTATAAAAAGTAAACATTCCTAGTTCCATTACTAGATGTTCACTAGAGATTTTTGGTGCAGTGTGATTTCCTTTTCACTTTTGGAAATTTTCCACACTTCACACTAGAATAGGAAATCCAAGATAGGTGCATGTGTAAGAATGATAAATCTACTACTCAAAATACAGATTATGGTAAGAATTCTTACTGATTGTGTTTTCAACACATTTGACCTAGCCATTGGCAAGCACAGCTTTCTTGTTTTGATTAATAAACAGTCAGATCACTCTATCAGTTAATGTTCTTTAATATACTCACAATAATTGATTTGACATTTGCTTAAGCAAGAAGTAGCCATTCACAAAACTTAAAGCAGGGTCAGGAAAAATTTTCATATTTTATGAGTCTAATTTTTTTTCTAAAATTGTTTCACAATAGTGCTAGAAAATTGTTACAATTTATGTTGTGTTAGCAAAAGGGAGTACTGCATTTTTAAGAAAAAATAAGTCTTCTAATTGACTAGTTCAAATAAAAAAAACATATTAAATGGTTCTATTTCATAGCTTTGGAATGATACAGTTCAGTTGCTTGAAAACAATGAAAACCTCAAAAAAATGAGTAATTAACAACATAGCCATGTTAGTCACCCAATAGAAGAAACATAAACATTACCGAGGAAGAAACTTTAAAAAACAGGTTTGTACAACTTGAAAGTTCAGTTAAACAGTTTACTTTGATAACAGATTTAAAAGCGTATTCAATTACGTACCATTTGTGGCTCAAGAACATGAGAGTGAATATCTGATCTAGAAGGAGACATTTCTGAAGGAACTATTATCTTTCTGTAAAGGGGATGTATTGAAAGCATTTGGGTTTTTGTTTAAGAGAGGTAATTACCTTGGAGAAGAAAGATAGACCAATCCATACCAAGATAGCAAGTAATCTCTTAGCCTGAATATTTACATGATACGGATCCAAATACTGGTTTCCTCTCCTTTTTCTTTGTGTTATTAGATTGCTTTGTTTTCTTACCATTTCTCCTTTCTTCTCTCTCCTGAGAATAGGCAAGCATGTGTGGTAGGTATACGCAGTATACTGAATAAGCATCTAAAGATGCATTAGAAATCATATAACAGTGTTCTTATTGATATCAGAGAATGTGGCCAAACTGTGGAAATAAAAAATTAGAAAAAAAAAAGTCATAGACTACATAGTATTTTCTCTACTGCCATGGATTTGCTTGAATGCTTCTGCTCCATTTTGTCAGTGTTTTCCTGCACTGGAAATGCCAAGAGGGGATGCAGGGCTCCCAGTGTGATTTTTTTGAGAGCCAAATAGTTCAGGACATTTTACGGGTAAATACCAAACAGAAAGAAAGCCTCTCAGTCTGAATGGTGTACTGTGCTCCACCAGAACCCCAGGGCCTGCTTTGCAAAGCTGCTCCACATTCAGTTGACACACATCCTCCTGTAACACGCTGGACTGTCACTCCTGGAGTGAATAAGTATGCAGTCAGTGTTGAATTGGATTTCTGTCACACCATTTCTCCAGCTTCCTGAGCTCTCTCTGAAGGGCTTTACCCCCATGCATTAATTGTTCTTGGCAGTTTGGTGTTGCCTGCAAATTTATTAAGGATGTGCTTGATTTATTTCTACTAGCTGTTATTAAGACAGTAGTGGTCTTCTGTGCTAACCCATGAGGAGTAACACTTGTAGTCATTATCAACTATATTTTAGTTGAATCAGGCTGGCCCATTTTTTACTTGCTCTTTAGTCCACCTGCCCAGCCCTCTTTTGCCCAGTGGCAATTGTAAATTCTCCTCTGAAAGGGAGAACTGTCCTCACTACACCCTTCCTAAGGACAAGCAGCATCCATTTTTTTTCTGTGTATTGAGGGGATAAGAAATTAAGCTACTTTCTCAAGGACACAGGAAATCTGTGGTAAAGCAGAAAATTGAATTCAAATATCATGAGCCTCTAGACAGCAGTGTTAACCACAAGACCACCAAAGCTTATGCCTGAGGCTCGCTCTGCTGAGATTTTAAAAAAAATCAGACTAAATGTTTCAAACTGAAGCTGGTAGGCAGGCAAACTGCTCACTATCTTGGTTAGTGCATGTGATGTTTGGTAGGAAGGAGACAAAAAGATGAAGATTATCCAGGCAGAACAAATAAACAGACAACATAAGAGAAACAGTAAGGAAGTGTCCAAATTTTATTTCACAGAACAAGGCTAGTCCATTTTCCATCTCTTCTGTTGATCAGTTGTCAAATTATTATTCTGTCCTAAAAACTATGAAATTGATTGCATTTTTATGTTTATCACAGCTGTTAATTTTTATTGTTAAGACATATGTCAAATATAGGGTTAAAAGGTCATGTGTGCTGCTATGGTTTTTTAATAAATGCAGACATCATTCAGGATTTTTAAATCAAATTAGAAAAAGTCTTCCAATGAATGAATAGTTAACTCACTCTCCCTATTGTGATAGGAAATTCTAACACTGCTTTAACTCAGTTTTTTTTTTTTTAATTTACTTGTAAAAATCTTTTATTTGGTCTTGTTATTGTTTTCTACGCTTCCTTTTTCTTTTCAAAAAGACCCATTTCTTGTAATTACAATACTATGTGTTTTTCTTTCATGTAAAAGCAAAATTAACTCGTTAGTAAAACACATTTCCAGGAAAAAAAAAAAAAAAAAACAAAGTATGAAAATGCAACCTGAATTTAGTGGAGAACAAAAAGAAAAATTAAAAAAAATAAAACAAAACACTGAAAATTGACATTTAATAGAAGTAAGACGTGATTAACGTAATAGAAGCTTTTGTGTCCCTATTAATATTTTCTTTTGCAGCATCTTGAAGACAAAAAAAGTTCATAACTCACACTTTCAATTTTGAGGCAAGTCATAACTGCAATGTAAATCTCTGCTCCACTGCTCCTTATTAGTTCTTCAGTTTTCTGGAAGATTGCAGTGTCATGCTGGGAAACATTTTTCTAAGGTGATGTTTTAGTGCACTAACATTTCCAGAAAAACCCCTATCAGCATTCCCCCAACTCCATTCTGTTTTCTTTGAAAACTTATGAAGAGAACAGTATGATTCATCAGGAAATTCAGTGGTTAAATTAGAAATACACTTTGGAATATGATGACTATACCCAGAGATGGTCAAATTGACATATTTTAGGCCGAACTGGACTGTTTTTTTGGAAATATAAATAAGAGAATACGAGAACATTGGAACACTTGAGCAGCATTTTGATGATACTCTTCATGATAAAATGAATTACTGACAAATCCAAATGTCAAGTTAAATGATACTCTTTCCTTCTCACCCAGAAAGTTTAATTATGTTGCAGTGAGAGAGACTGATAAAAGACTTCAGGAAATCAGCCTCAGAAACCTGCTTTTGTAAAGTTCAGTTGCTAAAAGTTAGCAGAACAAGATTCTCAAGTTACGCAATTTAATTTACACAAGAAAAACTTGAAGTGACTGATTTATCTCTACAATGGCATTTAACTCGTAAATAATGGTGAATAATGAGAAGGCTGAGGAAAAAATTGCTTTGTTCTTAAGACAGTCAAACATCTCGAGGAAAGAATTTGAAATCTGATTGCAGATCAAACTTTGTAGCTGGATCCCACCTTCGTTTCTATTCAGTCATGATCTTGGGGACAGAAGCACTCAAATTTCATGTCTGTACTTGAATTTTGTAGCTTGGCACAGTTTATGATCATCGCCACTACCAGATGTTTCTGAAGACAGTCTTTATTTATTTTCAACTCTTGATAGGAGCCATCTGCTTCCAAAAATCTCAGCTGAAGAATGGCTGTAATGTATATTTAATAATTAACTGGCAATGAGCTGAAATGAGCTTACTTTATAATTCAGTAAGCATTTATAAATCCATTCTCTTCATTTGCTTACCTAACTGGGGATTTTAAATTTCTGGGATTTGCAAACCAGTGTGCCTTCCAGTGGGTGAAGACCTTTGTATATAACCAATATGAAGCTAGCTTGTTTTTAACCAATGGGTCAGAAGGATATACATTAAAATTACTGTCAGTATGTATGAACTGAAAACACATTTATTATACATAAAATGTTATTTAAGTCTTGTAAAAGAGAAAATTAGAATGAAACAGAATCAAGTTATACTTTGGTAAAATTGGAGACGTTTTCATTTTTCCCCTTTGTTCATCCATACTGTGTAAACTTTGATGCAATGATAAAATAAAGCACATTATTAAGAAATGTTTTTGTTCAAAGAAAATAATAGAAGTTTCTGGAATTTCTCACACAATTTTTAAGTAGGCATTCTGATCCCATTTCCAACTGTTGATTAAAGATTTTTTTGCCTTTGATAATAGTTCTTATGGATTTTGGCAGTAAAGCTCACTGTTGAGAATCACTGATGACCTATGATTTATAGTAAGATGTCAGCACCAACTTTGAAAATATAACTATTCTTTTCTTCAGAATTGCTCTGCAGTCCCTTGGGAAGAGAAGAATTGTCTGGCCCTTCCATTTCCAGTTTGAGCAGGAAGTTCAGGGGAACAAGAAAGCTAGAAAAATACTGGAATATTTGCACAAAGTTAAAGCTGAATCTGGAGTGAAATCAAGTGTAGGCTTCCTTTTTAATTAGGCATGTAATGCTTATCAGCAGATAATTTTATCCTGGTGCTTTTGTCACATCCTACAGATGCCACAAAGCCCTCCTCTATAACGAGAATATAATGTCTAGTATTTTATGCCTTTATGGTCTGCACACTATGGAAATGTCATAGGAATTTATTGTGCTCTTAGAGGACCACCTGAGAAGCTGGACTTGGGAGTCATGGCCAGCATCTGAACTAACTGCCTCATGTAATAGTTTAGACACTCAAACCACAGAACATAACAGAGCCATACAATTTTTCCTTTCTTCTGTGCCACTATTGATCTCAGTTCATGAAGCTTTTAAAGTCATGATGGAGAGTAAGGTTTTCACTGTCATTATCTTTGAAGTGCAGAGGTAAGACAGGCAGTTTGTACAAAGTTCTTTTTAAGTAAGTCCCATGCTGCCCCATATTTAGCCATGTATTCCTATACAATATCTAAGGGAAAACATAAAACTATTAAATTACTTAAAATCCTTCACTTGTCCCTGGAGTTGCCAATGACTAATGGTCCCAATTTTCAGTCCTCACTCTGACATTTCTGCTGTCTTCTGGCTGATCTCAAGTTGAATTTTACAGCTAGATCTTTTTTGTATTTTAGGACTTCAATCTTAAAAAAGTGAATGCTCTTGAACAAACAGAAATGCTCCAACTCCAGTGCTGTCTTTGAGTTATGTAATTTACCAAATTCCTAAGGCTGTTTGAAATGTTAGCATGGAGGGAAAACAGAGAACAGGTGAAAATGCCAAACAGAACTTCTTCAAGAATGTACAGTTTATCAGCCATATATAATAGCTTCAAGGAAATGTGTGAATTGAAATCAAGATATACTTAAACTCAAGCACAAAGCAGTAAAGCAGTGGCACACAGGGAATTTCTCAGTGTGACAGACATCTTTGTGAAGCCAGCTCTGAAAGGAACACTGCATGGGATTCATTAAAATTCTGCAGTCATGGTCCACAAACAGAGCAGGACACACAGTGAATAAAGGCCTGTACAAACACAGAGGTCCAGGGAAAATCAGGTTGCTTTGTTATGACACGAAAGTTCATATTCTCACTAGTGTTCCCATTGACTTCAATTACATGACGGAGTCCTCAGGACTATCTAAAGGAGAATCAGAGACTGAGACTCATCAAAAACCCCTACTAGTCCAAATACATCAGTTCACCTTACCTTCATCATGTTGGCTCAGTATGGCTAAGCATTTTTATTCTTTTTCCTTCTTTCTTTCTTTTTTTTTTTTTCTTCTGAATTCTAAGTATGTAAATATGAGATGGCCTATGAGGACAATTTTACATATAAAAAATTGGGGTAGGATTAGTTTTACTCACATCCTGACAGAAAAATGCTGAACTCTTCTAAAGTTAATGGCTTTTAGGATCTGACAGCAGTCAGACAACTCTTCTGTAACAGAAATTATTTCTTTACAAACCCATACCTTATATTTGAGTTGGACTGCATATTCTAGAAGGAAATGTAAGGTGAAATCCTGATCCTATCATCTCACAGACATAAAAATCTAGCAGGAAGTGGAGAACTGAGTGCTGATATTTTTGTTTGGATTAATTCAGGATAAAATATACCCTAAATTATAGTTCATGAACACTAAAGCTCACAGTGAAATAGTAAGTGATGTACAGCAATATTTGTAAAATGAAATAATAATAATAAAAAAAATTCCTTGATATTGAGATACAACAATTTCTTCAGAAAGTTTAATCTTGTTCTCCTTACTCAGGCATCCCTCCGCTCCATTAATTTCATCTGTATTTTATCTAAATAAAGAACTGCAGGATCTGATCCCATGGACTCTGGTTGAAATAAATTAAATAGGATAACTCATTAAGGAAACAAGTCAAAGGGAGTTTTTTTGATGGTAGTGTGAGAGATGTTGACAGCAGCTAACCGTACCAGCAGGCTTTTTGCTTCTATGAAAACCTGCTCTCTTTCAGATTTTTCGAACATTTTGCCAAAGAAATTTGGCAGAGTCTATATTTGCCACTGCTGATCCATTTTAACAAGGTTTGTGGGTCATTTGTAAGCTGCAAAGCAAAGTGAGACTTTGCTTTTCTTGTTTTGCCAATTTCATTAAGCTTTGGCTGGTAGCTAAGGGTCATTTCCAAAAGCCTAATGGACATTTTTATGAGGTTTCTACAGGGGCACTACTTACTTTCTTTTTCTGGCAAATTTCCATGCTTGCTGTGACTAATGCTACCTCTATTGTTATTTGACATGAGGGAAAAAAAGACTTTTTTTTTATTCCCCAAGGAGAGAAGCTGACAGCTACCAGCAGAATAAAGACTTCAGTGTTTACCTTTCCACATGGCCTGATGGCTGCATGAAGGCAACAGGAGATTTTAAATGGATTGAATGAAAGAATATGCAAAACAGCATCAGTGAACTGAAAAAGTAAATAATTTGCATATTTTTACTTGTCAGTCCACCTTTTATTCATGGCATAATGCTATGGAAACAAGGAAAGATCACTTTATGATAGCAATTAGGATTTCAGCCAGAAATGCTCACCTTTTGGCCACTCTGTAGAAGGTTGCTATGTCATCTGGATGCAGTAAATTGAATACCACAGTTATTCAAAGTGTCTAGAATGCTTGGCTATTTATTGCCTTCAGGACTGACCGTACATATTTACCTAAGCAATACTGCCAGTGGAAGTAAAAGGATGTTTTGAAGGAGCAGCCGATGAAGAGCTGCACTGCTGGGAGGCTACATCTGCTCAGTGCACAGACTTAGTAGCAAGTCTGTTTGTTACACAGATGTATTCAGGCAGGAAACCTCAGCCCCCTGACTCAGAATGGATCTACCAGGTTGACATTATGTCCCTTCTACAAAGAGGGAGGGCTTTCATAATACTTGGGTCCTTATTTACACTTCAGTGTTTCACCTTGAACTCCCTTTTCTCAGGGGAGGCATGTCAAGAATTTATTCTTTTTCTCCAAAGATCTCATTCTCAGTCTCAAACTGCTCGTCATTTTAGCAAGTACATGCGCAGTGATTCTACTCTGTAGAGAGCTCTTCTGGTGTCTTACCTTTTGTCTGGGGTACCTGGCATGTACATTATGTTTTTTAAAAATTAATGATGGTTTTGCCATATGTCTATGGTTTGCAGGGGCCGGCACATTATTCAGGAGAGGAAGCAATGAAGAGAGTGTGTTACACTCTTTATTTACATTCTAGTGAGAGTAGAACTTTTGTAAGGATTTTATCCTAGCAGTTTTTGCATATGCATGCAGGTCAGAGGATTGGAAGTCTTTTAGTTCTCATTCTTTCCTAACACAGTAGCACAAATGAAGCTTTTATGATCCTCAAAGCTTGTGTGGGTGCTGTGTTTTCAGCTAAGACTCAGTAATATGGCCTAACTTTCTCACTTGGAGTATAAATCCACTTGGAGAGGATTGCATGATGCCTGCTGATGCATGGCACCGCAGATGTACTTCCTTGGGATATGGGGTCCTCCTGGATGGCCGAGACTCCTATTCTTCCAGCAGGGTTTTGTTTGCAGCAGTGCCTCACCGCACCTCAAAAGGCAGTTGAAAGGAAAGCAGATATCTTCAGGTATATTCTTCTCAGTTAATGTTTCTACATTTCTCAAGGTTCTCTGCTTACCAATCTTCCTTCAGACACAGATATATTCTGCACAAGCAGAAAATTCTGTTTGAGCAAATGCTAAAAGGCTCAGCAAACCATGTATGAACTCTGGTGCCAAAACTGCTGGCCTGCATCACTGCTTGCCAGTGCTGATCCGGTCAGAGTAACTAGAAGATAACAGTATGCCTTCCTCATATGTTAAAGGGGTAAATCTGGTGCATATGGAAAGTGTCCAAGGGACGTAACAAAAGATGTAGATGGTGAGTTTTATACATCTGCGTGTTTATAATTTTGATTATACGCATTTGCATTTGCTGAGCTTCGGAAAAATTATACTTTAAAAACAAAACTGTGTCTCATCTTTCATTTCAAGGCATTTTGAATAATTTGTTGTAGTTAATAATTTTTCTAAGCCTCAGAAGTTAATATATGTATTTATAAATGGACAAATTGATGTTTTTTTTATTTTAAAGATCTTTCTGGAATTATTATGTCTTATTAAAGTTACCATTTTAGATCAGTGAAATAGATAAAAGAGAATGGAATTCATTTATTTATTTATTTTTGTGATTTTTCACATGTTTATCAAGCACAAGTCATATTTTTAGTGTTTACCTTGTCACAGTATCTAAAATTTTGCAAAAGTGCAGTTAACATTTCTCTAACAGACTGAGTTTGCTAAGCTCACAAACTCTCTCTGTTTATGTCGTGGTGCTTCAGCACTCCAGAAATTACATTACATTGTGCAGACAGGGAGCAAAACTCACTCAGGCACTGTGGACTTATGTGAGGATTAGGAATGTCTCAAGCTCTTTCTTAGTTAAACATATTTTTTATTTCTGACTCTCTAGCCCTCTGCAATATATTTATAGTATTAAACTATGGGACTCCAATCATTTTCTGTCTGTGTTTATTTCTTCTACTTTAATGCCATTATAGTTTTAATGGCATTTATTTTTAGTTGTCAAGATTGTTTGAATCTTATGGCAAGGAGTCTGTGCCATTCAGGAGTTTGGAGTCCAATTGTTTGAGCCTGTGATAATTCTATTTGTAAAATAGTGTAGTATACCCAGATACATATTTTTTTTTTCAACTGCACTGATTTAATAGAACTGACAAGTGGTGAAGGAATAGATATTGTCAACCTAGAACATTAGTGAGATTTCTCATTCAGCTGTTAATATTACCTAATTTCTATGCAGAGATCATATTGAGACTGGCACATTACTAGTGCACTCCCATCACTGTAGCACCATGAAACTACTGCTGCCATCTCAGTAGTGTGGAAGGTTTCAGCTGCATGCAATAAGCCAAATAAGGTCTAGCTTGCATTTATTTAACTGACATACTGGACAAAACAGAGACCTGAGGATTCAATTTTCTCCTCTGCAAAATGCCGACAGGTGTTGCATAGATGCATACATTATTGAAAGATTGGATGGTTTGAGGTTGCTAGATTTTTGGCATAGGAGTAGATGCACTTATGCCTAAAGAAACATAAAGAGGTTTGAATGCACTTTGATTTAAATAATATGGTATAGTTTGATTGGAACTGTTTAATAACTGTAATATGAAAGCAAAGGTTTTTAAAACAGTTTTGTCCCTGGAAGCATTCAGGGCCAAGCTGGATTTGGTTCTGGGCAGCCTGGTCTAGTGATTGGCAACTTGCACACAGCAGGAGGGTTGAATCTAGATGATCATTGTAGTCCTTTTCAAGACAGGCCATTCTATGATTCTATGAACTTCATATGCTTCCATTTTCCAAAAAAGAACCACACGGATTTGAGGATGGTTGGATTCACTAAGGAATTTATGCATTAGCTCCAATGCATTCACCCTAATGATGGGTTTTAAGGTTCACCCATCCACTTTAGTTCCATGAGGTGTATGTTAATTGATTTCACTATTTCACTATATAAAAGAGAATAAAAAAATAATCTAACGTGGGAATGGGATCCATCTTTCCATGGTCTCCCATTTGTTCCTGCTCATCAGTTTCCAGCAGCTTTTTTGACCTTGGTCTTCTGTGGCTAAGGATGGTAGAATTTCAATCACAGATGAATCGTGTGCAATTGGAGTGCAGAATACATTTATTACCTGACTTGAATCAGATTTTCTTTCATGTGGTCATCCTGGCCAGGTAGTAGTAAACAGTTTTACATAAATAATCAATAGAAGTTTGATATTAAAGTATTTTCCTCTTGTGAATTTAAAAGAGTAGCTTGCAGTTTATATGATTGTGTGGTGAATTTTATATTTCATTAACATTGAAAGTTGGCAGACCTTCTTGAAAAGGTAGGCATTTTCATAAAAAAAGGATTCTTGACTGAAAATAATTTGTTAGACTCCCATGTCAGTGAGCTAAAAACGGCAGGTATTTATTTTATTTTATTTTATTTTATTTTATTATTTTATTTTATTTTATTTTATTTTATTTTTTATTTTATTTTATTTATTTTATACAGGTTTCAGAGGATTCTGATGTTGTATAATGGATCATTGTTATAATTCCAACACATTTTTTTGATCAACTTTTCCAGGAAAGCATACAAATAGAATCTCAAAAACCAAATATCTAAGTGGGAAGTAGCCACATATAGTAACTGCAGAAAGGATTGTGTATGTGTGCATATTAAATGCATACATGAACAATATATGAAGTGAAAAACTGGAAAAGGTGATCTGATGCATACTTGATGCATAGTGTTATACATCTATACAACCTGGGCCTTCCTGTGATTCTGTGATATACACTATCTTTTGACTATTGCGATATTCTGTGCCTGCTAAATTGCCTTCCTGCAAATGATGGTACTGTGTCACAAACAGGGAAGTAAGTGGCAGCGTTTATGAGGCTGTTACCAAACTTTGAAGTAGGATGCGGTTATTTTCAGACTTGAGGTACTGCCTGTAGGTTTAGACACTGGGTACATTCTGCAAGTGAATTTTGAATGGAGACAGCATCCTGGTCTTTAGCTAGTTTGCACAAAGTTTTGCAATCATCTGGCAAGCAAACATTAGTAAAAGAAACTGTAGTATAGTACTTGAAAGATTAATAATTTATTTGAAGTTACCAGTGATGATTAGAATAAGAAGTCCTTTCAAGAATAACTTCCCAAATAGATACTTCTTTAGAGGATATAGAACTTGCTCCACTCAGCTGAATTAGATAATGAAATATACTGATTTTTAGATTCCAGGCATATTTGGAAATTCTTTTGTAATACAATGATACAAGTGAACAAAAATGGCAGTTTACACATTTCATGCATTTTATTAGTGAAATGAAATACCTTTATTCAAAAGAGATAATGAACAGTACTTTTTTTAAAATCTTTTTTCTGTGCAATGCTCTGTAGCAATATATTCATATTGCTGTCTATACAAAGAAATTCTGAAGTATTTTAGGCCGACCTAATTTAAACATTTAGAGTGCAACTCAAGTGGCTTAAGTCCAAGCAAATGCTATGGAATCCTTCAGTCCTCCTTTCTTAGACTTCTTAGGTTCTTGCAAGAAAGTAATATTTGAAGATTAAAAACTGCATAGATTCTTAACTGTGCCACTGTCTATGCTTAGATAACTTCAGATAATGAAAACATTTCAGTTTTTATCTACAGCTAAGTTTATCTGGGAATTGAACCGAGTATCCCCATACGTAGACACAGTGAAGCAGTGTGATTGGTGAATGCCAATAGCATAGAATTAAAACTAAATATAACATCTTAATCCTCCAGGTTTCATTCAGAAACTAGCAAAGACGCAGAACTTGTATAGAACCTGCTTTCATTATCATAGAATCATAAGAGTTGGAGGGAGTCTCTGAAGATCTTCGAGTCTAACTCCCATGTTACAGCAGGTTCCTTCTAACAGAAAAATAAATAAATAAAAAAAGATCTTGGTGGGTTTTGAATATCTCCAGAGAGGGAGGCTCCACAACCTGTCTGGGCATCCTGTAGTAGTGCTCTGTCACCCAAAGATGTAACAGCAAAGGTGTTACTCCTCATGTTTATATGGAACTTTCTCTGTTCCAGGCTATGCCCATTGCCCGTTGTTCTGTCAGTGGGCACTGCTGAAAAGAGCCTGGCACTGCGCACTTGACAACCACCCGTTAGATATTTATAAACCCTGATAATAACCCCCTTTAGTCTTCTCTAGTCTGAACAGTTCCAGGTCTCTCAGCCTTTCCTCAAAGGGGAAATTTTCCAGTACTCCATATGTGGCCTCACCAGGGCAGAGTACAGGAGGAGGATCATCATGTAGTCCATGCTCTTTTTAATGCATCCCACTGGCATTTTGGAGTACAAGGGCACACTGCTGGCTCGTAGCCAATCTGTTGTCCACCAGGATAACCAGGTCCTTTTCCACAGAACTCATTTCCAATAAGTTGGCCACTAACCGGTACTGATGCATATAGTTATTCCTCCTCAGCTGCTGAACTCTACACTTGCCCTTGTGAACCACATAAGTTTCCTGACCAACTCTTTAGCCTGGGCATTGTTTTGGAGAGTAAGAGACACAATTCTTCTGATGGTTTTCTACTAGACATCTGCTTTTTCAACACAGACTAAATTTAAATGTTTCAGAAAACATGCCTAGAAGTTGATCTTATCTGTCAGCCTTCAGTAGTTACAAAAACATAATTATCTTAATTTGAAACATACGCTATGATTGGTTTTAGAATGTCTTTACAAATAGCCTAATATTCTAGACTGTGGTTTGAACTTTTCAAAAGAACTGATTAAGCGTTTAAAGAGGGTGGGTTTTTTTTTTTTTTTTCTTGATCTCTTGAGTTCTGAGAGCCTTGGTGACTAGAGCTGTTCTTCTCTAGCAAGCTTTTTTTTTTCAGACTACTTCTTTTTGATACTTACTTCATTGTTGCTTATATTCACAAAAGTATTCCCAGTTCCAAACAAGTGAGCTGAATAAAAAAGAACTATTGGGAACACTTAGAGCCCAAGATTTATTTTCTTCAAATGTAAACATGTGCTAATTCCCATTTTCCTAAAGGAAACCAAGGCGTGGAGATGCCAAGTGGAGACAGTGGCACAGTAAGGTTTAGACCACAGGAGTTTCTAATTTGTTCTGTCTATTCAGCTTGGCACTATAAAACAACCATTTCCATCATTCTTGCTTATCTCAGAATCACAAGCTATTTTGCAGCTTCCTTTCAAGGATCAGTGTGCCAAACACTGTCACGCAGCAACTGCTATTGACATGGGCAGCCTATGTCAAAGTTAACACCACATGATCACATTTTTGAACAGCTTAAATTAGAAGCTAGTTAAAATCACATCTATTTAAAATGATAAAAGGGTTAGCAAAGCAAGCCAAAGCAAGCAGTAATTACTCCAGCTCAGTTATTATTTGATAGGACATCCAGAATGGCCAAGGGAAACAAACATACTGTGTGTACTGTCCAGCTCCAGGCACTTGAGTTGTATGGATATATAAGGAGTGCAGAAGCATTATACAACCAGTGAGGAGAGGAGGGGTCTGCAAAGGGCAATGCAGTTCAGCTATACTGTGAGCCTGTCTTTACAGATGATTTGAACAATATGTAGATCTGTGCTTTTTGCAGAGGGCCTGTTACATGTTCCTTTTGACCTTTAAGGTACAAGCATATATCCCAACATCGCACTTGCATAATCTTAGTTCCTAGCTGGAACTTGCCACTGTCTGACATATCCTCTATTATATTTTGAATATAGCAGAGGAAAAACTATAAATACAGGACAGTTAGAAAATGCCCCTTTTTCTCAGTTTAGAAATTTTCCACACCTCCATCACCACACTGGGTAGCCCTGTGTGGAGCTAGGAGTTGGACTGTATGATCTCTATGGATCCCCTCCAACTCAGGGTATTCTTTGTTTCTATGATCTCTGAAAAGATTTGTTTATCCTATTATCTTAAGATCATACTTTAAGTCAGATTTAGGTAATAGATAAATAAGGGCACTGTATTCAAAATAGATAATACACTTACATAAATATGTAAAATACAGAAGTGCATTGGAAAAGAAACTGTGTTGGTCTGTGTGCTTTCAGGGTGTATTTGTTAGTTTTTTCCCTGTGCCTAACTTGCTCTAAGCTTCCAAAAGATGGTAATAATGACATAAGCATTTATCTAGAAGGAGCAACCTGGAATAATTCCAGTCAGAAGGGCCGCTGTTGGAGACCCTTAAGAGCTTTCCATTGGAGGGATCCTTTTAGAACATATAATTTGAATACTGCCTGTTGATGATGATGAAAATAAGTCTTCCCAGCATTGTCTCTTGAAGTCTTCTTTGAAGTGTAGGTTTTGATTCCATGTTATCAAACTCATTTCTTCCAATTCTATCTTGAAAAATTAGCTACATTATTCCTCTCAACTGAGATTTTCCCTCACTTTCTTTGATGCTTCTTTTCATTTTTTCAGGTGATAACACAAACCTGCCCCAAGATGTAGCCCAAGCCTGTCGGTGTTTAAGAAACACTGAGACAGTGATCTTAAGTATACAGTTTAACTTTTAGGTTGCTGTGTGAAGTTGATTCTTCATAGGAACCTTACAGCTCAAGATAAGCTATAATTCTTTGATTCTAACATTACTTGTTCTTCACTAAGTAGTAAATATCTCCTAGCCTTTACAAGGATGAAACTTTCCCTTTTTCTTTCTCATTGGAGATTTATTGGTGTGATTGGTATGTTTAAGTATACTGAACTGCACTTAGGTTTCTTACAAATACCTGTGGATTCCTTTCCGCAACTGAGGCTATGGAAAACTTTTTTTTTTGATTTGACAAGTAGTTTATGTGATTTTTTGCTGACATTATTATACATTTGTTTGTCAAATATTAATAAAAAAAACAGATACAATAAAAAATCAGAAATCAGCTTAATAACATATGTCTCTTACCGCTCTCTTCTTTCACCCTGCCAGCTATTTATATATGCCCAGAAGAGGGCATATCTAATAATAAATGTTTCTACAGAAATTGTGAATTCCGAACTGATTTGAACTGCACAAAGTAATGCAAAAAATAAATGAATGACAATGTGAAACTGCCAAATGTGCATTCCTAAACACCAGAGTTTTTCAGCTGCAATTATTTACCATTATTTTATGCTTTCCAGGCCCCCAGGTTCTTAGAGTGAGTCTAAGCAGTAGCCATTGGTTGGAAACACAGAGTAATATTTCTGCCTCCCTCTTCATCAATTACTTGCAGAGCTCATATTTTATCTATTACTTACCAGAAGATTTACAGGCAGCCAAAAGCTGTAAAGCCAGAATTTCATACTTGATGCAGTGTACTCTAGCCTCCCCTTCCAAGACCGGGAAAAGTCCTGATCATCTTCTCCATAGAGGCACTAAGTACTTTGGTGAATGACAATATTTTTATTGAAAATTGAAGCTTACAGAATGGCTTTTACATTTCAAAGTGCTGCTGCTGCCTTAATTCTTTAGACTTTTGCCTCAAATGACTGTTTTTATCTGAAAGTGCTTAACCAGTTAAGCATTGACAATTTTCAGATTCTGTGATTAGCAGTCTTACTGCTGTGTGAAGATTTGGGCATTGAAAAAGGAAATACAGAATGTTTTGTATTTGCTGAAAAGAAATGTAGGAACAAGTTTGAGAAGTAGCACTATTGTTAGTTTTGTGGGTTTTTTTTTCCTAAAAGGGAAAGGTGTGAGGGTGTCAGACTGTAGCTGTCCATCTAGCAACACACACTCCTCAAAGTAGAAATTCATTACCAGAAGTCTTACATGCATGTTTACTCTCTAAACATGTGGATGTTTTCAGCTCATAACATGACCACTTCAGAAAGCACAAACCACAGCATATGAAAACATGCTGCTTTCTGCACCACAGGCTGTGTTCTGGTCTGCTTCTAGGATCCATATAATTTCCTGTTCATGTATCCAAATATCAGTCTGGAGTTCTTCAATAGAATGTATATGAGATATAGCTTTTTTTTTTCAGTGACTAAAATTTCTCGCTGAATG
This sequence comes from Perdix hodgsoniae, assembly GCA_035772895.1. Lineage (NCBI taxonomy): Eukaryota > Metazoa > Chordata > Aves > Galliformes > Phasianidae > Perdix > Perdix hodgsoniae. The sequence goes on along the minus strand of JAPSGF010000011.1, from coordinate 16,096,254 downwards.
CATGTGGATAAACATCTGGCATTGGTTTGTGGTTCTCAGAAATGAAAAGAGGATATTGACAGCAGCGGAGACTAGAAGACATGTTACAATCATGGACTTCTCTCTTTTCCCTCCATTGTAAAAATTCAGTTCAGTCCTCAGACTGTGCTATAACCGCCCCCTCACATTGCTTGCTGTAAAGTTATGGTCAGATTCAATATCTCCTTTGTGCAGATTTGCAAGTGCCTCCCACAGCAGCATCACCCACTAACGGGTAAACACATTGCCTTTTCAATTGTCCTCATTTCCCTTAGGGAAAAATGAAAGGAAGTACTTTTTTCTCATGACTCCTAATAAAATTATAAAACTCAGTGCTACAGGATGTTGTGGAGGTCAAAAATTTTAATGGGTTTTAAATGGTATTAGATAAATGCATGAGGATTGGATCCAACAGTAACTCTAACATATAATTGTCTACATATAAGGCTACCTCAGATCCCAAGCTTTGGATATCTTGGACAGTACACTGTTCTGGAGATCTTACACACACTCTGGTGTAATAGACCTTCTACTGGAGATATTGTCAGAAATAGGATTTGGAAGAAAATAACTTTTTGGCATAAATAATTGTAATTTTTTTATGTCTTCATGTTCTTATCATTCTTAATTTCTTCAGCAATTATTTTAATTATTGCCAGTGCTGAGTTCTCGCCATTTTCATATTTTATCTTCTCCTTATCTTTGCTGTCTTATTTATCTTCTCCTTTCATCCATTATTGTTTTGTTTATTTGTTTGTTTTTGTTTTTTTCACTGCAGTAAAGCAGTACAAAATAGTACTTAAATACAGACTAGTCTCATAAAACCTCAGATCTCTGTAGTAAATTTTTTCAGAAACCCTTTTGCTTAGACTAATCTCTAATAATATGCAGTAAAAATGCAACTTGCAAGATACCAGTTTAATCAGAAGAACTGATCCTTTTCTGTTTAGGAAAAAAAAATAGGTTTAAATATTGCTAAACATTGAACTAGTTTATAGTAAGTTTTACCCTCTGAAGCAAACTATGCTTTTGTTCTCGAAACTTATTGCAATAGTCTAACTGCTAGTGGCATAAGCTGTGAATAAATCATAAAAATCCAAATGATTACAAAGGAAGAAGAATTAAGCCTATAGTTTTATTCTTCCAATGTAATGAAGATGTGGGTTTTTTGTTTTTCTTTGTTGTTGTTGTTGTTGTTGTTGTTTTTGTTTTATTTTACCAGAATTTAAAGTTCTTGCATCAGCCTATTTCTACACCACTACAGTGTTTCCACTAACATTAATAGGAATTGTTTATGTGACATATGGATGCTAAATTGTTAATTTCAATTGCTTATAATTGGCTTCTGCACTGTAGCCTTCCATGGACAGATAAGAGAATAGTTATTTTATTCAGTATTTAATTCATATAGAAAACATAATTCAAATCACTCCTAGGAGGGTAATAGATAGAGTAGACGGATAGAGAGAGGGCAGATAGAGTAATGCCAATATATTCTCTGACTATGTGTTTCAAGAAAAGCTTCCCAATTTAAATTTATTCTTCCACTGAATACAATCTCAGTCTTGTTTTCACAGCTTTAAAGTAAGTTGGTTTTGAAGGAAATAAACTATGTGTTTTTTGGACACATATGTAAAAAGTCATAAAGAAGCCTTGAACGATATTGCTAAGTGTTCTTTATACACCGTGAAGATACAGCATATAAAATTAGTCAGGCACTGAGAAAAGGAGAGCCTTTAATAGAATATGGGAAGGAAAGAAAAGAAAGGCAATGTGACAGTAATCGAAGTTCTATGCCATAAATAATAAAATGCAAGCTACATAGGATTAGTTTCATCAGAAAGACTGCAAATTAGCATGGGAGTGCACAGGATTGGACATCTCTTTTGTGTGAATCTCCACAACTGCATTAATCCTGCAAATTCAATTATTGTAAGTTTTTGGCATACAACAGTAGAGGAAAAAAAAATCCACATTGGCTTCTCAAAGTCTTTGCCTTCTTTCAAATAGCTGAAGATTTCTTGAATGTCTTGTGTTGAATTATGCTACTCAACCAAAACTCTGCCAAAGCCACATTAACTAAAGTGCTTGAGCTGCACCAGGATCCTCTGTGGATAATAACTACTATGTGATGAGTAACTTTATTTGCATTCACTGCCTGAATACAATGTTGTGAATGTTCTTAAATTCTTTTCTTTTCTTTCTTTTCTTTCTTT
>JAPSGF010000011.1:16039276-16093620 GCA_035772895.1 Perdix hodgsoniae | reverse complement strand
AAAAATCGCAGACACAATGCCCAGCTTGTATATAAAACTGTCTATTCTGTTTACTTTGGAAGATGGGCTTGCCAGAGATGAGTGGTTTTCTACTGTTGCATATGAAGGTTGTGAGAAAACCTAGAATCACAAAATTTCAAGCCCAAAGTTTATTTACGTAGAAAATCTGTGGAGCAATTGTCTGAATATCTTTGCATGTTGTTCTCAAATAAGAAATCTGTATTAAAATAGAAACACAGTACGGCTCGAAGCCACAGATATCTGCAGTGGAAAGAGACACTTAAATTTTATTATTTTACAAATCTGTGAGGGACTTGGATCATCTGAACTAGGAACCCTCAGGAAAGTATGCTTTCACCAGAATGTTCAAAAACTGTCTCCAGAGATTGGCTAATATGTACCTAAAATCTTGAACTTTTGTGAAATCTTGTGAAATACAGTGGCATTCTCTCTGTAATTTGACTGTTTTATTGATGGAAGAATCAGTTGAATTGTATATTTATTCAAAGATTCTTGCAAAATTTGTAAACAGATCTGGTGAAAGAGGGAAACCCTTGGGATACATTTGTGTCACTGGGCTGAAACATCATGATCCTCCATGGGTATTTTCTTTTTAGTGTCATGCAACTTGTACATTCAAGACCTAGTGGTTTTGCCACAGGAGTTGGGTGAGAACACATTTGCCCCATTCAAATCTGTATTTGTTGGGGGAGGACCCTGTAACAGAAGGGAATTTTGTGGTTTAAAGCTGCTCAGACTGAGGAGATAACAAAAGTCACATTTTCGACACTCATATGATGGCTTTTAAAGAAAATAAAAGCTTGAAATTATCAGTTTGCTGTACCAAAGTAATGGATGCCTATTCCAGAAGGATTTATCCAGGAAATCTAAAGTGTATTTTGAACCTGCTCCCTGTTATTTGAAGCATACATGAGTGCTTGCCAGTTGGCTTGAGTGGACTATCTGTTCACTGTGTTTGTGACTATAAATCCCATTCTTAGACCAAAAAGACCCATTTTCAATGTAGGAAGAATTTAGGTACCTATCTTTGGTCTAACTCTATCCTTGTAGATCTGAATTTCAACATTTTTGAGATTATTCTAGTACTAAAAGATTGTTTTTTAAAATGTTCCTATTCTTTCTTATTTATACAAGATATATTTTTGTCACATACTGAATAACTTTTACATAGTAGAATATCTTTTATGTCAAAAGTGGTGAACCTTCTGAGTGGTGAACCTTTTGTAACTTGACTAATACAAGTGACTGGAAGGTGAGGTCCATGTTCTATAGTCAACATTATGTCTACTGTTTAGTTTGGCACAGTTAAATCTGTGCATTAGGCAAAATATTTTATAAGGTATTTTTTTCAATAGTATCATTTTTAGATTTTGGATTGGCTATTTTAATAGTATTTAGGATTTCAACAATCATCTCTAAAATCATTAATCATGTAACTGCTGCTGCCATTACACATTAGGATGTACTAGAGAAAGGATAGTATTAATACTGAACTGATACAGCTTCCAGAATAAAGAAAATAATGAAACAAAATAGTCAGGCTGTGCCCTCATCTCTTCAGTTTAAAGGAATATGCCTGTAAAAGAGGCAAACTGAGTGGGCTAATACTGGCAAACTTTATCAGATTGATTCATAGTCTCTCTTTGTTGAGAAAAGTAAACAAAGAGAACAAAATTCTACCCTTTATAAATACATTAAAATAGAGTTCAGAATCCTCTTTGCCATCCCATGACACTGAGGTATATAATGAACTAGCTTTGAGATTCTTAAAAGCTAGCAGTATTTTTCTGTTTTCCCAGAGTAAAAAAGTGAAGAGATGAATTATGCCAAATAACACGGAACATGATTATTTTTAGTTCTGATTCAACAGGAGATTTACAGACAGATTGTGATCGACAAAGAAGTATTTGCATCTATTTATGTTATGACATCTCAGATCAAAGTCAGGCCTTAACTTTCAGTTCTCAACATGAATAATGAAACTGGAATAAAGCTGAAGATGTGGGGAGTATAAAGCTATGGGATATTAAACACATTGAAGACAATTTTGAAATGAAAAGGATGTGTAGATCGAAGCCCAGAGATCAAACTACTGAATACTCAGCTCCTCATCCATTAGATTATGCACATTTATATGTGTGCCCCTGAATCATTCCAGCAATCATGGAAACACTCCATGTTTAAAATGAGGCTTGTGATGGCCACGGGCCTTGCTGAATATTAAATCCCTGCAATACCATGTCCTGGGTGGTTAATTCTTTGTACGTGTGGTGATACAACATTTCTGTGCCTGAAGTTAACAGCAGCACTAAGCTGAAGTGGCAGAAACAAGTCCAGTAAAAATCCAGAAGTGAAAACTTAGCCAAAATAGCTTTCTTTTTAAAAAAGATGCTTCCTTTCAGGTATAATTGTTCAAGATGTTTTTAGTTTTAAGTAAGTTGAGGGTCTTTTTAACAGCTAATTGGTGTAAATTCACATTGTCAGAAAATCTATCTACTAACTATTCTGTAAAAGGGGAGATCACAAACAGAAAAAACAAACAAAAAACACAAAAAAACCCACTATCATTAAATTGATAGAGTTTTGCTATTGTCCTTAATGAGAGCACTATTAGAACTCTTATGCAGTTAATTATAAGAGAAAAAGAAGAAAGATGCCTGCAGTTTAATGGTATTACTCAGGAAATTAATAATGATCAGGAGATCCCATCACAGACAGCTCACTTGTAAAATCTAGCTCAGGTCAGTAATGGTCAAAGGCATTTCCATTTACTAGATTCTAGGGGGTTTTAATGCAATAATTTAGCAGCTTTGGTTCATTTAATTTACCTTGATCCTATACTGAGATCTCCATGTGAGGAACTGTACAATGGCAGATGCTCACAATCTACAGTGAGAAGTTCCAACTCTTTTCCAAAGAACAACCATCAAAAAGTGTACCAATATATGTCCTTCTGTACAAGTTGACTGGATACAGTGAGTGTTGGGTTTACATTGTCTTCCTAGCTTTACATATTGCTCTTGGGCTTGGTTAAGTCAGTGAACACTAAACAGAAACAAAATGCTATTCAATATGAAAAGGGAACAAAGTGAACAGAAAGACCTTCTTTCTGCCATCATGCATTTACGTATTATTGTTGGTATTACTTGGAAAGAGTGTAAGCAAAAAAGAGCCAAATATGAGGTTGACTTTAAGTTGGCATTGTGTTATAAAAATATTCCAAGTCACACTGTGGATTTAAATTCTTACAGAATGTTCTGTTTCCTTAACTGAAAATCACATTGTCTGGATGAAAATATTTGGATTATTTGTTTATGTTGGAAAAAGTGTATGAATTTAAACTTAATTTAATGTGCTAACAAACTTATCCTTGAATGGTATTAAAGTTGCACTAATTTGAGCGTATTACACAGAATTAGGGAAAGAGAAGAAATAACTAATTTAATCTGATTTTGGAACTTAGCAAGTGTACTAAAGTATAGCTGTTGGGTTGTTTTTATTTCAGCAACTATGATGTTCTGTAATATGCTCTCTGTCTTCTTATATGAGAGACATTTTTTTCTATCAGAAACACTGAACTGCACTTTGAATTCCAATGTGTCTCCCTGACATAAGTTGTTTTTTTTTAATAACTTGCAACTACTTAAAATCAATTTAAATTATCCAAGCAAGAGACAGTAAACCATTTTAATTGTATGCTTATATATTATTTTAGATAAGATTATTCTGGAAGTATTAATATAAATTCAAAGTCACCTTCAAATCAAATCTCCTATTTATTATTAAGCCATCAATTTTCTGATGTGCAAAATGACAATTAACCTCAGTATATTTAGAAATATAGATTAATTAAAACTATTTGATCATCTATTTCCTCCCTTGTCAATTCAGGATTATTTCCTATAGCACTGCGCTCTGATTATGAAATTCACCAGAGCTAATTATATACAGCATATTACTTTTTAGCATTCATCTAACTCATTTTACAATAAAATCTTCATAGTAAATGCAAAAGTAGAACAGGTTTTACGTATAAAAGAAATAAAATGAAATACCAATCTGATTAGCCCTTCAGGATTCAGAAAGCCAGTTTATATTAAAAATCCTTCCTATCATTCTGGCATTGTGAACATGTTAATGGATGGGAGTCGTGAAGATCCACAGCCCTAAAATATTTGAGTTTTTTTTGCTCTGGTTCAGCTGATCTAAAGTGCAGTCTGCCCCAAGACCTCCAGCGCTCTTGAGCATGGATGAAGGAAGTCCTTCCAAGCACTGAGCTGTTCTTGACATTTTTCTTTGGTTCATTCTTTTAAACATCACTGTTGGTTTGAAGCATCTTGGCAATTAGAGGGTAAACAGGGCTGGCTCCGTGTTTGAATTGTACATAGCATTTTTAATAATTTCATGTCTGTTTATGGGAACATTCATTTACAAAGCAGCATAAGCAAAGCAAGAAACAAATAGTAGGAAACCTTTTTCTGAAAGTATGTGACTTGTAATTCCACTTTGCGATTTTGGTAGTCCACACAGAGCTTACTTTCTGAAAGCCAGTGCTTACTTTCTATTTACAAAAGGAAATTAGAGCTGCCACCTAAGGAAAGCTACTGGGACAGACCATGTTTCAGTTTCTTATTTCACAGGTGCATCAGAAACTCTGTCAGATAATGTAACAGCCTTGAGGAGCATTCACAGAAACCAGGAAGCCAAAGGTTCAAATGTTACGTGCTCTTTAGCTGCTCCTATTTCAGCGTGTTTTATAGGCACTGTTATTAAGCAGGGACTCACACTCTTAATTTTAGCAGCAGATGGTTTATCTGTGTCAGCTTCCTTTTTACCTGATAAATTAATTGACTTAGCTGTGGAACACAATCTTTTCTGGCAGGATGAGAACAGAAGCTACTTCTTACATATTACAGAGCTGTCACTTACACCAGTACACTGTCACCACTAGGAAAGTGGGGAATAGACTAAACCTTTGTACTGAGCTGACTTGTTGGCTCCAGCCACCAACAATCCAGAGCCCACATCCCTTCCACCTCTCAAAAATAGAAGCAGGATTATGAATGCATTGCATTCAAATAGGAGGGGCATGTCCATAATCTGTGCAGAGTTTCTGGAAGATGGGTAAAGGAAGAAAGCTCGACTACTTCTCTTTTATTCTCTTGTAATGTCAAAAAAATAAATCTGCAGGGATTTCTGCTAGTACAGCTAGAGATATTCCTTTCACATCTTGCAAAAAACTGCTTTCACTGGTGGAAGCAGATTGGTTCCTCTGCTGTCAGTGCCAAGCTGTGCAACCATCTCAGATTAAAAAGTAACCTCGGAGTAACCCTATATAATGCAGATGTTGATAAGAAAATGAATGCAAGGAGGGAGAACCACAATTTCTGAACACTCAGCTGTCAGTTTAGAGAAGGAACTGTCAGCCAGAGCAGTTTTGTAGTTACCTAATTTTATTTGGCAAGCAGAATTCATACCTGGAAGAAGTCTTTCAGATCAGTGATGCTATTGCCAATTTCTGTCTGAGCCTCTGGGCTGAACAGGCTTGTGGGTTGTGATGGAGAAGATGCCTTCGAGCCATGACCTGCTGTCTGTAGCAGTCTGCTGGAATGGCCTCTCCTTTGGGGTGCCATGAAAGCAGAGCCACTGCTGCTGCTCAGCTGGGAAGGAGGCCTGGCTACAACTGCAAAGAGACAAAAAGATAAGCTTCAAACAAACACCAAACACCTCGACCTTTCAGGAAGTTCAGCTCTCAACTGGAACTCTGCAGCTTTTGCTCATTTTACATACTTCTTCCTAGATTCTTCCTCCTAAAGAAAACAGCTTTGTGAAGGGCTTTGCAGTCCATTTGCAAAGAAAAAAAAAAAGTTCTGTTTTCCTGATTCTTTGTCACCACACTGACAGAATGAACCATCCCACTGCTTCTGCCATTATCACAGAAATCCATTAAACATTTTACACCTTTTGAAGAAATTTACATCTCTCCTTTCCTTCTCCTGCTGGGAATTTGTGGTAGCATGGAAATCTATTTCAAGTAGAACAAAAGCACTTATGTTTTATCTTTTTTTTTTTTTTTCACGTTTAGCAGTTAGCATTTTAGTCCAAGTATAATAATGGTTAATAATCCCTATTTACACATTTGCAGTAATATTAACATCATTCTTTTCATGAGAAAATAATCATGATATCACGCTAATAGATTTACAGTAAGATGACAAACCCCATTGTTTCTGGTTTCAGAACAGATTAGAGTTGCAAACAGCTAATTAATATTAAAATAATGGTCTTCCTAATGGCTTTGTGAAGATATTTTGACCCACTCTAAAGACGAAAGTGAAAACGAAAAGTGAAGTCTCAAGGGTAAAATCCTGGCCAAATTGAGGGTAACTGCAAAACATCCATTGACTTTAATATATCAAGATTCCAGACTTTATCTGACCTTCCTGTCTCAACCCAGTAGAGGATCATTTGCTTTTTTTTCCAGAGATAAATTCACATGTGTCCTAATCCCACATTACTTGACCTCCTGGAAATGAAAAGACAGAGCTACCTGAACTGAAAGGATTGCATCCAGATGAAACAGGGATGCAAAGGGGAATCAGGGGTTTCCTGGCCTGTCACCCCACAGGTCTCTTCCATGGCTCTGCTGGTCCCCCCATGCAATTAGACCCTCAGGCATGGCCTACAGTTTGATGCTGTTTCAATACCAGAGATGGAAGACCTGTGTTCAAACAAACAAACAAACAAATAAATAAATAAATCTCTATCCTGGAACATTTATGCATGAATTTTTTGTGTCTTTTACATAGGTTTCATTTGCTCTGGGTAAAGAGACTTGTAGGGAGTAGACTGATAAGCTTTGCAGTAACTGAAACAGTTTCTTTGGGTCATCTGGGAGCAGCAGACATGAGTATGATTAGATCTACAATCACAGCATTCTTTTAAAGTCTGACAAGATTTTTCATCTGTTTTCAGTACTGAAGAAATTGGCATGCCATAATGCTCTGACTATAGGGCATGAATGCAATTGCCAGCTAATGGGCAGAATGTCTAACTATTAGAATAATTGTGACCTACATCTCAGCAAAACAGCTGCCAAACTTTCCTCAGGATTCATGAGCACTTTGTTCTCTACTATTATGGTACAAAATGTGATAGATATGAACCTTACTGATGTCAATTCTTCTTTAGATCGAATAGCTGTAGTCATGAGAAATGTTGTCTTAATTCCTGTGTGTTCTGCACATGTAGTTAAACTAATGACCTGAATGTTTGCATTTATGTACTGCAACTACAAAATCAGTGCAACAGATATTTTTCCTTACCCACGAGAGAGAAGGACAGTATGGTTATCATTATGAAAATGAGACTGAACTAAAATGCTGAATCTGAATACTTGAAAGTTTAGGAATATCTGTATTTGATTTTGAAACTTGGACATCCCTGATTCTGAAGTTACAGCATTTTTTAAGGGCTTGATACATTTTCATTTTATTTAGTAGTACTGTTATGGTGAAGTGTTAGTTTATTTAATGTCTTTTTTATTACATTCTGAATGCTTCTGACTTATTACAAAACCACCCTTCTGAATGAGTTTTTACTTGGCAAGAAAACATTAGTCTTATTGTTACACAGAATCTACTGGGATTTATTGTAAAATTAAAAGTAGTGTAGAAGTTACATCAAGAAGGCAAACCTACTGATAAATACTAAAAATTCGTACAAGATCTAAGCAGAAGAAGAATTTAAAATAACCATGTTGTCTCATCTTCACTCACTGATCAATGTTTTCACTACATTAATCATGTCAAAAGGAGTGTCACGTTGTATTTGTGAACTGTGAAGCTCCACTGGGGCAAGGGCCAGTGCATGTTCCTGGATTACAAATAGGAAGTGACTGTGATTGTTATCACTTTGGGCACATGGACATTTTGTGGAAATTTACAAACAGAAGTGGCAACTTAATCAGCAAGAGCAGAAGTCTGACAGCTGACCCTGATGCCTTGCTGGGAATGCGGGAGCAGTGTTGGTGCCAGCACTCCTGGGAATTTAGTTAACTGATCACAGGCAAGATAGTCATACTTAGAATGTCTAAAGGATGCATCACAGGCATCCAAACAGTTTTTACTAGGAAAAAGTAGCCAGGTTGTCATTTAAAAAAGTTTATTTCTCTGAATCTAATTGAACATGCATTCCAGCAGCTGGAAGTAATTATTTCTGTTTTGTTTTTTTTTTGTTGTTGTTTTGTTTTGTTTTGTTTTTTAATTAAGCATAGCACTTAGGAATAACATCTAGTGGCTTGTGTTTTCCCTTGTAAAGTTGGATATATTTTCAAATTACTGTATACAATCTGTCTGTCTCTTGGTCTAGCTATCCACTTTTAGCACATGCCCCTCTTTTTCTGTCTGTAATCTACCACATCTATGATTAGCTGTTTACCTATGAATCAATTTGCCCTGCCTCTGTTAACAACAGCAATAGGAACTGTGTAACAGCCAGAGGAACTACTGACAATGAGTTAGCAGTTAGGAAAACTGAAGGCTGAGCTCTCTCCTGCTTTAGCTCATGATTTCATGACTTACAGAGGAATGTCTTTCAATAACATTGACTTCCAGGAAGAGCTGTGATTATGGTAAACTGAAGTAGAAGGGAATATTCTTGCCAGGTCCTGGAAAAAGGGTAAAAAATGCTGCTCTTGGAGCCTGGTTTCAAGGTGGAAATATTCCTCTGTTACTCCCCTTCCTTTTGTTCCTCTTTGCAGTGATGTAAGTGCAGAAATATCTTCAAAAGATTTGCATATTTTCCCAAATCCAGATATGTTTGGACCATGGTTTTTAGGTACAAAATTACAGTAAAATAAGAGATTGTCAATCCATCTTTCTTGTAGCTACTACTGAGTTTGTGGTACATGCAAAGTACAGAAAAACCCGATTCTACTCCTTATCATTGCACGCCCACAGATATCATTCCATTAGCAGCTAAACAGGATGATAATACTTCTTCCCACTACTTGATCTCTCCAGAGAAACTTGTAGTCTTACATTTCTCATTCAGGGATTGTAGCATTCATGAAGTAAACAAAGACAAGGAATTGATCCCCATAATCACATCCTTAATCTTCTTCCAATAGTTGGAGATGAAGAAGGTTGTATTAACACACTTTCATGGCTTAAAGGAAATGCGTGACTGCTCCCTTTCAAAATACACAGAGGAATTTAATGAAGAGGGAGACCACGATCATCAACATATGCTTATACTGCCCTAATATTTTCTGTGAAAAAAGTCTTATATTTCTATACAGTTATTAAACAATTGTCACTATATTGTTATGAATCCCTCTCTTGAACTAATCCATTCCAGTTAAACAAAGATGCTTTTGTATTATTAGTTTTCATAGTCTTTCTGCAAGTTGAGTACCTGATATTTAACTATATGATTTAGTGAACTTCAGATCTTTCCACTCTTGCTTCTAAATCAGGGATTTTATAATCTACTTACTGCATAATCTACTTACTACTACTGAATGCACTCATATTTATTTTATATATGCATACCTGTATTTGTATTTGTAAATATATCAACATATTTGCTGAATATGTGACAGTTTTGATCTGAGGTTCTTACACGGGTTCCTCACTCTAATAATTAGAAAGAAGTATTTGACAGTAATTTCATATAGCTATTTGTGCTGTTCCATTAGCACGGGAAGAAATCGTGTTTTCTGGGGCTGCACATATTCTGGCAGGGCCACCTCCCCACTTAACAGAGTTGCACATTCATTATAAAGCTTAGAATTACAGATATATATGGAGACACCTAAGAGATTAATGGGGATATACAGAATTTCAGGAAAGGAAAGAAATTGTTAGATTTTGTACAAGCAGTAAAGATTTTTATAGCACTCTGGGAAAGGTTCTTAGTTTACTGCTATAGATGCTTCTGAAAAATTAATTTATTTGTGACTCAGAATTATAAAGTGATTCTAGCAGAGATGTATTGATATCATTTTTTAATGTCTGCAATAAAAGTAAGGCAAACATTGTCATATATTCACAAAATCTATCATTAAACTGCTGTGTCCAAATTATTGTAATAAAGTTAAGAACCATAAATATAGCCAAACTTTATAGGACACAAATGAATATTGCTCTCTACCTACATTTGCTTCTCATAATTTAAGACAGTTATTAGCTACACACTCATGTAAATCTATGCACATAAATACTACATATGAGAATATATAAACCTTTGTCTAGATATTAATTGCTGATAGACTGAAGTAGGTCAGCAGATTTCAGGTCTCTATCTTCCCTGTTTTCTATAGGGAAAAATATTTTACAGGACATACAGACTTTGTTCTTTTTTCTATTAGGTACCAACAGACAAGGATATCAGTCTTTAATATGAAATGGAATCACAGTATTGAAGCCAAATGCTGAAGACAAGATATAAAGCAAAATAATTGTCATCATTAGACAAGAAAGCTGTGATAAAAGAACAGCTCATGATTAAGAGATTCTCATTCTGTGTAGTGTAAATAGCACTTCGAAAAACATTCTTAACTAAATAATACGTGCTGAGGTGTGGGATTTAATTTGTTTATAAGCACTGCGTCTACTCAGCTGCTCTAACTTGCCAAATGTCACAAATAGGTAGTAAAGAGTCACATATTGGTAGCAGCATGCTCTGTCCTCTAGCAGACCATGAACCAGTGCGAAACTGCATATCTCTTCTGCTTCTGTGTTTTCAGATAACATTAGCCTGACAAACATTAATCATGGCCACAAGAACCACTAGGTGTACTCTTTCTCTGTTTTTGGACAAAGCAAAAACCTACCGTGGTTCAGTTCTTTCCAGAAGTCTATAAAATATCACATTCAAGACAGACAGGGAGTACACACAGTAAACTTTGTGTTTCCTGTAACAGTGAAACTCTTGGAAGCTTGAATTATTCTCTGTCATCTAGAAAATGATACTAGATCACTTTCATTTTTATTCATACACAGAGGGTGTGCATGTATAGGATAGAGATCACAACATCTGCCAAGAGTTTTAAGGCTGGTGGGACACAAGGAGTAGATATTTTATGTGTCTCCCTGGCTTAATAGTTGCCTGGAACAGTGGGGAAGGTGTTTGATGGTCCTGGAACTCCTGTATCCCAATATGAACAGAAATTGCGGTACTTTCAGGGTGGTTTTAGTGTATCATTACTTCCCATTTATGTTTTAAAAAACAATAAAGACCCAGAATTAAGACAGTAGATTTCTGTCAGTCATCATCATTACACAATGCCTAGGGTCTTCAGCTGGTTATGAGCACTTATCAGCACATATCAGCCACTGACAAACGGCAGAAGAAGGTTATTCTTCAAAGAAGTTACAACTACACATAAAACACTGACAAATGTAATAAAATGGTTTGATGATTTCTTCATCAGAGAGGATCTAAAAGCTGAAGACATAGTTCCTGGAAATGAATGAAGAGATTCCACTAATATGATATTTACGTCAGGCACTACAGGATGAAGAAACTTGTGCAAGGACTAGAGTGATATGCAGCTGAGTGTCAATCTCATAACCATTCTTGATAAAGTGTTTCCTACACAGAATTCCAAAAATATGCTCACATGTCATAGTGATGAGTGTAAGAAACCAAGCAGAATTACAAATGAACTAGTGAAACAATATTAAAACATTATTCTACCTCCTATAATGCAAATAAAACGGTATGTGTTGACTCCCATTTTCCCAGTTTCCCAATTTCACTGAAAGTTTAGCTTCATGCCAGCAGTGTAATGTAGCAACCAGAACTATTTATGCAGTTGAAAGCTACATTTTTCAGAGACCTTATGTAATGTAGAAAGGAGATACTTAATTGGAGCTTATTTTGATTATAAACAGCACACCCTTCCTCAGGAATAAGCCACAGTATGTCCAAACTCAGCTACGCAAAAGTTGTTACAAAATCAGCCATTCCAAAAAGTACTCATCATCAAGGCATGTTCACCAAAGAACATTAGTTCCACACTTCCATAGCGAACTAAAAAAGACCCTCCCAGGATTCATTTGTTTGTTTAGGTCAAGATGGCAGACATAGCCTTTTCTACATTCATACAATCTTTGGTGAACATCAGGGATGGGTCATGTTTGCAGCCAACCATTTAATCATAAATAAATTTTCTTTATAGAAATAAGTGACTTGGAAATTTAGATCAAGAAAGAAAAATACAATTGACCCTGCATAAAATTTTTAAAGATTAACATTAAACTTAAATAATTATTTGAACCAGAAATATTACTAATCAGTAAAAAATAAGAACATATTGTTCTAATTTAGTTGCTCTAAGTAGCTTCCTTATGGGACTATTTAATAACATTTGATATGATTCTCACTTATTTTGCTTATTGGTTTTATTAAAACTTAGGATTAAAAAACCAAGATATCTAATATTCATATAAAAGTAATTGAAAATAATCCTTAAAATGTGTTGTATACTTTTGCAATGACTGTAATTAATCACATTTGAAATGAAAAATAAATTCCATTTATATTGATTTTTTGGCTTTTGCCTAAAAGCAGGAAAGTTTTTAGAATGATATAAAAGTCTGAAAATAATTTGGAAAGATGTCTTGAAGATGCCTTAGTAGGAAGCTCAGATTGAATTATCAGGCCAGTAAAATCAATACTTTGCCTATGTCAATACACTGTATTTGATATGCCAGATACTTCATGATACTACTTGCTTCCCTAAGTTACTCATATATTGAATATTATGCTACTTTGTAAATGTTTCCAAAGAGGTCTTCTGATGTCTTGAAACAAAGAACTCTGTGTTTGCTATATACTCTCTTGACAGACACGGTAAGGGCTACTTCTGTTTTTATTAAGAACACTGTTTAATACAAATAGTCTTTGTTCCTGTTTCTCAGGATTCCAGGGGGATGTCGTACAGTGTACAGCATTATTCACCATCATTACGTATTATTACCTATTACATTTTATGTACTTCATTGCATAACATAAACATGGCACAGAAATGCCAAGCCACCACTGACACATTTAAACATCTACAAATGGACTGATTTTCGGATACTGCCATCTCTAAAGCAGCTTAAGTAATTTAAGTACAATGCAGTTCTGTGATTTTATGGACATTCTCAGATGGGTCTGCAGACCACATTCTTATTGAGATACATGCATAAATTCAGAAATGTCCTCAGTGACATTCTTGATTTTGCTGTCCGTACAAAACAGTTTCTCTTATTTATATAATTACATTTGATTTTAATACATTTTTAAAAGTTGTTGGTTTTAATTAATGATGGGGACCTTCTTTTTTTATTGACTTCATTCAGAATGTTTTCTCAGGAGATGAGTATTCCAAATTCTTTGCTGACCAGTGATAGTTATGTTACAGGTTTAAATCCAAAAATGGAGTCTGTCAACTTAAGGGTTGGAGTAAAATAATGCAAAAATGAGAATGAATAACATCATAAAAAGAAAGAATCATAAAATACCACTTATTCTGATCTTTACCTAAAACATTCTTTTAAGACCCCCAGGGTTGGAGGTCTTTTCAGTTTTCTAGCAAAATTTCGACTAGTATTTTACTACCTGTACTGTTACAAAACATTTCTCTGATATGTAAAACTTAAACTTCATATATTTCTCCTTCATGGATATGAAAAACAGACAATCCTCATTCTCTTTGCAGTCTTCAATGCTTATAATTAGTTATTTTCCTGTTAAACATTTTAATAAGTTAAACTTTCCTCATTTGTTCAGTTTTCCAGAGTTATGACCGTTTTTCATTATCTTAAGTCTCCTTGAAAATAACGTACGTCTTTCTTGAAATCCAACATTCTGAGAGGGACACAAAATTCCTGTAGGTAATTGAACATGGATGAAGCTAAAAAGCTACTTATGTTTATGTGCTTTAAAACAATATTTTACATCTGTTATGACTGATTTCTTCTGACAAAAATGCATAGTCATTTTTTCTTTATTTGAAAGGGAAATCTGTTAGTTTTTTTTTTTTGTTCTTTTTTTTTGTGTGTGTGTATATATATATATATATATGTTTGCAATACCTAAAAGATTCATTTATATTCATAGCATTTTTTAAACTGAAGTTTGCTATAAGATCAAGTTAAACCACCATGACTATAAGTGTAATTAGTACAAGGGAAGTCATCTGGATCAAAGATCTCAGTATCTGTTAGCTGAATGGACATGTTTGACTTCTGTGTGCCCAGAATGAGACTGTTTTCACTGGTCAGATGCTAAAAGATACAAGTGGTGGATATTTGTAGCAGTGTGCTGCTATACATATATGGATATATTCATCGATTTATTTATGTAAATCTTATGCAGGCTATAAATTAAATGTACATAATCAGCAATAGTTTTTTTTTTTTTTTTCCTGAGGGCAATTTAACTGTAAGCCTCTATTAGTTATTCTTTATAGCTAGATAGTAAACACATGAACTGCCAATGATTCAGTTTTCACTAACGCAAAGTATGTTCTGTTTACAAGATTAGCTTTGGAAATAATACTGCTATGAAGATTTCAGTTAAGAATTGCATATATTCATTTCAGCATGGAGTGGTTTAGGAGGATATATACACTGCAAGTTGTTGTTTCTCTGATAGGGATAGAATATGAAAAACCACATCACGGTGATTTAGGATGTAAAAAAATAATACCTAAGTGAGAAATAAAAATTATTGGTTACAATGTTACAGAAAGTATGAAACTCCAGAAGCATGAGTAAAGAATAATTATTTGTTTAAGTATTATGCAAATAAACTACTATTATTAAGGGGTAACTCAAAAAATTAACAAGATTAACTTTTTTTGCTGCATGAAGGCTAGAATTTTGTATATATTGCATTAAAACAGAAATGATTCAGAAAACTTTCTCTAGCTAATTTTTCTCCTAAGTGTTTGTTCAGCTACATTTACAGTTGCTGGGTTACTCTCCTGGCCCTGTTAGTTCTGGCTCCTGTTAGAATTGCTTGTTGATGCTCATTGAACATTTACGGAGACCAAAGAGTGGACATGAGAACAGTGATCTGGTGAGTGATGTGTTTAAGCAGTGGTGACAGTGACAGTGGGTCACCTCTGCTGGTGCAGATCTCTAAGAGTGCAGCATACAGGCTTTCATTCATTGCTAACAAAAATGAATAGCTTATGGTGGTGACTATGCTGAAAAATAGTATTTCGTAGCTAAGAATTTACCAAATAATGATCCTTGCATCTGTTGCAGTTTCCATGAAAATAAAGAGGAGGCATTAATTTTAGAGTAACTTACATATATCTACAAGATTTTTTTATGATTGATGTGCACTTTCCTTGATTTGCTTAAGATCCAGGTAGAGCTGCTTCAAATCAGGAGTAGATGAATGTGTCAACTTCTGAGCATTATTCATTGCCTTCCTGTCCTCTCCATATTTGTTTTCTCTGATTCCTATTCATCGCATACAAGCAGAAGTAGTGGAAGGATGAATGCTGAATTTAGGTTGTCCCAACTTTCTTGTTCTGTATGCGATGGTTCAATTTCTGTAACACTGCTCTTTTCTGACTATTCTTCTATTCACAAAGAGTTTGTAGCTGATGCTGTTTAAAAAACAAAACAAAACTGTAATACTAGTTTTTTAAAGATACAAGTATATATATGATGAATCAAACACAGCACAGTGAGCTGGTCAAAAAAGGTGATTCTTCTGCTGTATTAAGCACCTTCAATATTGCTTGCAGTTCTGGGCTCCACAATATGAAAGGCACACTGGGATCCTTAAAAGCATCCAGAAATGTGCAACAAATCTTGTAACAGGGCCAGAATGTCCTCTGAGGAAATGATAAGGACACTTGGTTTGTTCAGTATGGAGGAGGCCACAAGGTAACCACATTTCTTTGTGTAACATTTCCAGCAGAGGAAGTAAGGGAAGCGCTGGGCTCTGCTGTCTGGTCACCAGTGATAGGATACCTGGCAATGGCACTAAACTATACCAGAAGAGGATCAGACTGGGCATTAGGAAAGATTTATTTACCATGAGAATGATCAGACACTGGAACAAGCTTCCTAGTGAAGAGCTTGATACCCCATGTCTGTCAGTGTTCAAGAAGCAAAGAAGCATTTGGATAATGCCCTCAATAATATGCTTTAAATTTTTGTTATCTGTGAAGTAATCAATTAGTTGGGCTAGATGGTCTCTGAAAGTCCCTTCCAACAGAACTTTCTGTTCCATTCTGTCATTCCATGCCTTCCATTATATTCTGTTATACCCTACCCTCCTCCTCCTAACTACCCTAACTACTTCAATTTTGCAAAATTCACGGAAATTTTATATATTGCAATTCCCACTGAGGTGTTTTATGTATTTGTAAAATAAAACTTCTGTGTTGCTACAAATATTACTTTCAGATGACTCCCTAAGGTGTGGAAGGTGTGATCCCCCACTCTGACAGAAAAATTGAGAAAAGAGCGTTAATTAGTTGCTGTAATACTTTTTTACAGTACATTTTCTTGTATGCAAGTAAGACAAGACAGAACAGCTCTTAAATCACTGGTGTATTGTCTTTCTATTATTACAAATGCTGTGCAATGTACAGTTGATGGTAGGAGAGGGAAAGCAGAATGTTGTTACTTAACTTGCATTCTCGTGCAAAGGCAACATATAAAAGCCTAATGTCATCTGGATATCATAGCAGTCCTTACCATATAATTACATGAGACCAACAGTACTTGATCAAAGTAAAAGAAAAACCTCTTATTTTATTTATAAGCCATCTGCCACAAACCATTATCATTTACTTAGGCCCTAAGTTGCAGTTTCCATTTTAATAGTTCTGTTAGTGTTTGGGTGGTTTCTATGAAGATTATTCAATAAACATTGTCCAGAAAAAGCTAGATACTTTTAAAGCATAATCCTCTGGAATATTTATTAAACAATAATAGTGAACCTTCTGACAGTTTTATATCTGAGAATGTTACAACGTTATTATGCATCCCACTTGTAATTCTGCATTTCTGAAAACTCCTGTACAATGTAATGAGTCTTACCAAAAGCAGATGCATCTGAGTTAACAGGGACATCAATGAACAATAGAAAGCCATGCAGTGGGAAGGGTGGAATCGGGGGTGAAGAATGCAGAAAAGTATTCTGTTTCATTATTTCAACAAAAATTATCAAAATAAGAGTAACTAGTAGCATAGGGATTTGAAAATCCAAATATACAATGTACATGCACCTGAAAAATACATATTGATTTTTTAATGCAGAATCTGTTGACTAATTGAAATTAAATAATTTATGGCATGAACAGATTCTCAAAGACTCAAGAACATAAGTGTTCTCAGGATTACTCTTGTGAATGAGTTTGTGTGTCACTTATTTTTAGTGAGCCCACCATGCAAGTATCCTTTTATCTATCACCTGTTATCCCTGTTACTTAAGCGGAAAGAAATCTTAGTCTAAGGCTCAATAAATGCAATTCAGAGCCTTCACAAATGCAAGGCTTCAGAAAAAAACTCAGCACATGTCAATAATGAACCCAGTAAATATCGGTTTCCTGCAATAAAAAAAATAATAGGTGAAATCTTGGCATCAACGCGAATTTTAGCATGGGCAGTATAACCAATAAATCTGCTGAGCAAACTAAAAGATGTGGATGAAGGAAAGAAAGAAGATTAATATAACAGAATCCACTCTTCTACTCTCCTTTGCCTGGGCAAACAGCTACTGGTACTCATGAGATGTGCTCACAGAAGATACTGTGGCAGTCTAATGAATACCAAATATTTACTAAAGCATTTACTGATTAATTCAGAAACAGGACAGTCAGCCTTGTTGTTATAATGGGACAGTCCCTGATTCAACCACAGTGTGCTTTAGGGGGGAGTATCCAAGAGCAATTGCCTAAGACTGGATACCACGGAGAAAGGGCTAGACTACAAGAACTAGAAGTAATCTAGAAGAACTAGAAGTATCCAGTATGACTCAGTCTATGCCTTTGTTCCCGCTGGGTGAAACTTGCCCTAGCTCCACACAGGTACAGTACATTTCAATGCAATCCTTTCTGTGACATTAGCAAAATAACAAGCAGAGCATCTTGTTAGAAATATAGTACTTTTGTGTTTTTAAATCTACATCCTTATACACGCTTCTTTTTACTGGTGTGTGAAAATTTCTAATTTCTGACTTTTTTGTGTGCAACGAGTTTAGCCACTATGTTTTTGAATGGATTTCAAAGATCCATAGCACACATGCATAACATAGCTTACACAGCGAGTGAGGCAGTTTCAGAAAGCTGAACAAATAATGCATTGCACATTCATGATGAATGCATACTATAAGCATATCTGGGAAAAAGAAGACATCAGATGCATGGAAATTTGTGGTGTGTTGGTACCCAATCCTGGGCTGTACCAGGACTTGAGGGACCTGTGTTTCATCAGGAGTTTAATGCTGGGGGAGAAATGTGGGTTTCCTGTTAATGTATTCCAGTGTTTGAAGTAAAATATGGAGAAGAACAACCATTCTTTTTTTCTGGGGCTCTTTCACAGGGATTATTGGTAAACAAAGGATAACTCGTAAATAAATTCAGTGGCTATAAAACCACCAAGAAACAAAGGATGGCTATCACCATCTGATGTGAAAGAAATAAAGGCAAAATATTACTGGACATGCATGGTGTAGAAACATGATAGATTTGTAAAACTTCCTTGACCTAGCTTAATATCTGCAACATCTCAGTTTTAGTTAATAAACTAACATTTTATTAGTTAGTTTTATTTAGTTAATAAACTAAAACTGAGCAGTGAACTTACTTGACAGTGGAAAATGGAGATATTCACTTCAGGCATCTTTTGCAATGCATGGAGTTTTCTTTGGCTGTTAGCTCTCATTTAAATATTATATAAAAAAAAAAAATCCCCACCACTTAAAACATTTTGCAGGTTTCTAGACTAGAGAGTTCACCAATTCAAGCAGAAGTCTTTGCGGTCTGAAACTAAAGGATGACCGCTTTTGACCATCATATGCATTAATTGTTTTTCCAAACTGAGTTTTAAGCAAATAAACTGGCAAAAAAAAAAAAAAAGCAACAACAAAAACCCTCAGCTATCTCATTCAGAAAACACCTTACAGTGACAGTATTCTTTTCTGTAAAAATGTTTTTAAAACTAGTAAGAGGCAAATAAAAGTGATCAAATTTGTAAGAAATCTTTAGTAACTTCAGCTGATGTGGCTCATTAGAATATTTACAGTAGTTACCCATCAGCACAGGAATGCTAATAGATAAGATGAAAGCAACCCTTCCTATTAATCATGTAGTTTATGCCTGACTCCTGTTCCTTTCTTCAGCCTTTAAATCAACTCCATCTGGCTCTCACTATTTAGTTGTGCAGCTTACCTTTCACAAAGAAACATCTTTGCTGCTACAGAAGGAGGTCCAATGTGGTTAAAATTATTAGGCAAAGAGCGGTTGCTTAAGTATTTGGCTTTGGAATTGGCTTGCCATAAAAAACGTGATGAGCCATAAAAAGAAACCAGGAACCAAATCTTCACTGGGTGTAAATTGGTTAGAATCCAGCTTATTTCAGTGGAATGCATTGCAGACAGTAAACTAAACTGCCACTAAACACTTTTCTACGTGTTAATACTTTGTGAAGTACATGAAGCAAGATGGCAGAACAATGGCTATGCATGTAACAATCTCTTCATGCCATAGGCTAGTCCTGCTTCATGGTCTTCTGTGGCAGGGCAGGGATCTAGGTGGATATAACGGAATGACCATGCCTAGGTTAACTAAAACAAAACCAGTAAGTGTCACCCTCTGGGGTTCCCAGTTTATTTTGAGAGTCCTAATTCACATTCTTTTTAACTGAACGTAAAAGAAAACCAAATTATTTTGAGGCAAAGGAGCAATACAGCTTCCAATAGTTTTCGATCAACTGCTTCCCTCTTTTATTACCATGACAGTGTCTCTGTTCCTTCACAAATTTTGGGGCTTCCATTGCTGAGTTTGTGGATCTCTTTGTGGAAAATCTAACCCAGTAAAATGTCTTGTTGTTGAATGACTGTGAGGTAGTAACAGTCCAGGAAAGGTAGGATCATTTCCAGAAAGGAGTCACATGCTATAATATTCAAAGAGGACCTGGAGTTTCCCTGTGTTTAGCTTTGATCTTTTGGTGGTCATTTTGGAACTGCCATGATATTTCTTTACCAGAAATATTTGATACAACTTTGACACAGATGGAGGCAAGCAGGACTTCATATCAGCAGGCTGTGGTACTCGGGAAAACATGGGGACTCAGACACTGGAAGAGGCTACCAGAATCTGGTCCCTGCTCCAGTTGGTCAGATGAACACCCTTGAAAATTTTGAAATTTACTCTTTTGGCAAGAATGACAGATACACATCTTTATGTCACCAGAAGGCCTAAGCAGGTAAAAATATCACAACTACAACTTTTTCTCTTTTACAGCTTGAGAGCTACATTGTGGAAAACATGAAATCAGAGATGGTGCAGCTGCAGCAGAATGCTGTGCAGAACCACACTGCCACCATGCTCGAGATAGGGACCAGCCTCCTCAGCCAGACAGCAGAACAGACAAGAAAACTTACGGATGTTGAAACACAGGTATGTTCCCAGAGCTGTTTTCTAAAAGCTTTTAATTGCTGAGAATTTTTCCCATCTTTTCTAATACATCATCATGCAAAACATTTCAACAAAGATTTCCAGGAAACTTACATGCTGGTATGAACAGCAGTGATTTCTTATGTGACTTTCTTTAGGTTTGTATATTTTGTTGGCATATTTAGCACTAGCTGTATAAAGCAGGCTGGAATGGCTAGGAAACTAAGTCAGTACTTGACTTGAAATTAATAGCTCAGTTACCAACTGTGAATGATACAAATGTCAAGCGAGATAATGAGTTTCGGGCTAAAACAGAGCCTTTGATCTTCATTATTACTTGCTTTTATTCTTTTTATAAGGTTACTTTTTGGAAGATGTTTCTAGTTGAAAGGTATTATACATCAGCAGCTTTTACAGTGTGATGATAGAGGGGCCATCATCAGATTCTTTGTAAAACACTGTGTATTATTGCAAAATTACATGTCACGTGAATTTTAAAAGACATCTCTACATGATTCCTAGAACTAAAATAACACATTTGATTTGAGTGTCACTTATATCATTGTTATAACACAGAATACAATTTCCTATTGGGCTTATTGCAACATAAAACTTTTTGACTTCTGAATTCTATCAGTTTAAGATGCTTATTTATTTTTGATCTTCCTAGCATGTGGTATGTTACACAGGACTATGTGTTGCATTTATTTGGTTTATTCTAGTAGCATATGTACTTCTTGAGAAATCATAATGTTCTTATTCACATTTAAAATATCATTACCATGTTATTATGTAACTGCATTACAATACATTGAGAAGCTGCAACAATTATGAAAGACAGATGCTCTAAATAACTCTGGCTAGGAATGATAGGTACAAGCTCTTGCTGCACTGCCTTACACAGGTACTTTTCTTCTACATCTCTATTAGTAGGTAAGCATCCACTAAAGAATGCAGTGATCTGAAATGACCACGGCTTCAGAAATATACCACAGTAACATGAAAATGTTGGGAATGGTATTTCAATAGAATTTATAAATCAACACAATAAGTATATATAAATTCAGCAGAATATCTAAATGGAAACCGAAGATGCAAATACCTTCTATAAACTGTGATATCACTTGCTCAGGAGAAAAAGAGGTGTATGAAAGACCTCTTTAGGTGTATGCATTGATAACTTATTTGTTGTTACCTCATCCGACTACATAAGGGAAAAAATATACATACATTGCCCCTATCTCAGTTTTCCACTGACAAATCAGTTCAAGGTAGAAGCACCACCAGTGTCTTCCTTCTTATTCTATACCTGTAGCTGAAGAATTTAAAGGATGCTCAGGATACCTTGCCACTGCAGTCCTTGATCTGACTTCCAGCCCAGTGACACGTTTCCTACTTTGACTCTCACAGAAGAGTAGGAAAGTCCTTATAGACCCTGCCTCCACTATCAATCAGAAAAGCATGGTGCAGAAGGCTACAGAACTGAGGCTGCTGTTGGCAGTGATGAGACAGATAGACTGTTCCTTGGCTGTGGTGGACTGTTCATGGCTGGTTACCAGATCTGCCACAAAACCACTCCCTCAATCTACTGCCACAGCAGGACAATGGAGAAAGTAAGATGAAAACTTCTTTGATGAAGGACAGGAAATTGCTCACTGCTTATCATCACAGGCAAAAATACTCAGTGTGCTCAATGTAATGCTAATTAATGAAAATAGGATAGTGAGAACTAAGTAGGCTACTCCACAGATAGATCCTCTTTGTGAATCTATTGGCATCTTCCTGTCTCCTTGATCCTTGCCAACCTTTGTAGTACATCAGTTCCTACCGGGTCCCTCTAAAACTGTGGTGATGCCTCCTAGCACTTACAAATACATACATTTCAAACAACAAAATATGTGTACAGCGATCAATTAGAATTTTTTTCAACCACTGTACCCTATTAAAAGGCCAATTCAAGTCATTCTGTGAGTATCAAGAACTTCAAACATAAAGAAGGCACTGCATACGTTAAAGTTGAGAGCTGTTCTTTTTTCATTTATGATCTGTAACATAAATTAGGCATACATGAAAAGATGTTACTATTTAATGCTATGATGAGACTGAACTTTGGCCTTCCAAGATAGGTCTGATAGGGTCCTTTAGAGAGGAATCACGTTCAGCTCCAGAAGTGATTATATCTCACAGCTGTTACCTACAAAAATATTGATACTTGCTTCTCCAGAATCTATGCAAAGAAAAATGATATAGCAGCAAAGTCAACCATAATGATTAAGTTTGTTTTCATTCTTGATTTTATTTTCACTTCTGAACTTATTTTACTTTCACTTTATTTTCACTCTTACACTTATTTTCACTTCAGCAATTATTTTCTTCCATCTGAATGAACATCTTCTTTCAGTCTGACGTACCTAGTAAAATTAGTTTTGTTATACAGACCATGGTAAGGTGAAAGACAACTACATAAAGCATTAAGATTACAGCCTTCAGCTTAAAAAAAAGTAACAGGGCAAATGGTGATAACGTAAGCAAACACCAGATTTCTGCTAACACTACAAAAGAGAGATCTCAGGGGAAAACAAGAGTTAGAATTCCATGTACAAAACAGCAAATGCAATACTTTGACTTAAATTCAAGTACATCTGTACTCTTCTAGTTTAAGCTTGCTTTATAAGAATGCATATTTTAAGTATATCTTTAGCTCTCTCCATTGAAATAAAGCTTATTTGGCAGTCACCTTTCCTTCTCCAAGACCAGTACTATTCTACAGCACACAGGGTTCCAGAGTGTCAGCTGTTACATATCAGTCTAAGCTGATTGAGTTCATTTGCTCTAGCTGAGTTTAAAGAAAAGGATTTAGAAATGAGGGTTATTTCTAATAAAACATCAAATCAGAAGAGAAGGATTTCAATATGTTTACATTGCTATAGCAACACAGTTGGGATATTATAAACATTAATGTTTTTAATTTATCTTTAAGGTGCTAAATCAAACATCCAGACTTGAAATTCAGCTACTGGAAAATTCACTGTCAACCTACAAGCTAGAAAAACAGCTGCTACAACAGACAAATGAAATCCTGAAAATTCATGAGAAAAACAGGTAAGAAACATTCATTGATGTCTTAAATGTTTTTTCTGTTGATCATAATATGGTTTGTCCATGCTGTATTATAAGTAACTGATGAAATAAATACATTAAGTCAAAACCATAGGTAATATTTATGTAATGGTTGAAAGAGCTAGTGTGAAGTTACACTGTGCTAACTCCTGTATAATACAGTTGTCTTCTACTACTTTTCATTTGCACTGTAAGTTCATATCTCAATTTGTTTCATGACAACTCAGTCATATGACCACAATTGAAAGACATAAGGATAATTCAAGCAGACACATAAATTATGAGATCATCAGCTATTTTCACATGCATTAAAAATAGAAAAGCTTCAGTAGTTCAACTAAAATTAATGGTTATGATGATCTAACATGTAAAAGAATTCTTTGCACTAAATATAACATTTCATTCTATATTTCATGTTGGAGCCATGTTCTTTTTTTTTTTATTAAAGAAAGAAATTACTTACAAAATTTGGGCTTTATGCTGAAATTAAACAGTGAAAAAAAATAACAACTGTTCAGCAGCACATAGCTTATGAAGCAGTAAATCTAATGTTGAGAAGAAATTCCGGTGTTGTTCCTTTCTGTGCCTCAGTTATCTTCTTGAATTCTGCAAATGCCCTAAATTCAGCGTTTGC
The DNA here is from genome assembly GCA_035772895.1 of Perdix hodgsoniae. NCBI lineage: Eukaryota > Metazoa > Chordata > Aves > Galliformes > Phasianidae > Perdix > Perdix hodgsoniae. Next base: position 16,069,201 of record JAPSGF010000011.1, on the reverse strand, counting down.
AATGTTGACTTCATACACCAACCTGGACTCTCTTCAGCTCCTCCACTGAGGTACACAGTAAGTGAGTCACTGACAGTGCAAGTCAGCTACATAGCAGTTCAGGAGGGAACTGACGGCTGAATGTGTCTAAAGCTTGAGTTTGGTGGCTTTTTGTGAGTATCTAAAATTGCGGCACTTAGCAGTCCAGGAGTCTCACAGTAGGGGTGCTGGAATGACCTTCATTGGCCACCAGATGCCCATTCAGTTGCACTCTAACTCTCCTCAACTGAACTGGGGGAATAAAGAAGATAAAAAACTTTGTGGGTTCATATAGATAGGGAGACCAATTATTGCATGGGCAAAACAGGCATGATTTGGGGTAGAATTAATTTATTTCCAGTTAATGTTGGTTCAAATGGTAAGAAAAAAAAATGATAAAAACGAAAATACTTTTCTGCCATTTCTCCCCTTTGTTCCCAGGCTCAGTTTCACTCCTTCATTTCCAAATCCTCTACCCTGAGTGGCACAGCGGGATGGTCAGTAGGTGCCCGGGTCAGGACATCACAGTTTGTCTTTGCTGTTCTTTTCTCCTTCTTACCATTTCTCCTGGCTCCCATTGGGTTCCTTTCCATGGGCTGAAATCCTTCAGGACAGGATTGTTTGGCTGTTGGGGTACACAATGGGCTGCAGAGAGAGAGCCATCTTCAGCATGGATCTCTCCACAGACTGTCTAGAAAGTTCTGTTCCAGTGCCTCTGCACCAGTCACCTGCCCTGATCTTCACAAGCCATGCTATTCAAAGGGTTGTTTGCTTCACATTTTGTCTTTGTCCTCACTGCCATGGGGACTGGCCTTGTCTGACAAGGGGCTGCCCTGGCCTCTACCCAGAGGAGCCCTGTCAGCCTTCTATTCTGCAGTCCCAAGCCCAAAATGGACTCGGACATAGACATGGGGGGACATGGACACCTCTGTCTGGCAAACTAAGTTTCATATTGCTGTCTCTGTACCAGCTAGATTTAAGCATAGTGGACAGAGATTATCAGTAGCAGAAAGCAACAGGGAGAAGGCAAACAACAGGGATCCAGATAACCAAGAGAATTAGAAAATGTTATTGCAAAGAAATATGTTTAGCCAAAAATAATATGCTGTAAGTGCTACCAGTTATGAAAACTGGCATTTGGATGTTTTAAAGAAGGGGATTCAATTAATTAATTAACTAATTCTACCAAATGTTGGTGTGGTGTTTTTGTTTTTTGATTATTTTTTTTTTTCTGGAGAAATTGGATTACATTCAAAACTCGAACTCCATGTATTTCCTTTGGAGGTAGGTGTGGTTGAGTATGGAATTATCTTGTACTCCAGTTCCTCAGGAGTTAAGTAATTCATCTAAATTGTGCATATCGGATATTCTTGTAGTTGGTGGAAAGCGTTATCTTGCTGTTGTGCAGGAAGCAAGCTTACATGTTTTACAGACCTATTTCAATTTGAGATTAACCCAAATATTGGCTTTTAAATATGTAAATACTTGTATTTTTATCTGTTGCTGTCATTTTTGCAACAAAAAATTATTCACTGATCCTGATCCAGAGATTGAGTCATTCATGTCATGTCTTGTGTACTCAATAATCTGAATTTATTTGTCTTAGCAATGTGTCAGGGTGTAAAGCCTTCGTGTCAGTAAACAAATAAATTTGACTCAAGTTGACCTTTGACTTGACTGACATTATGATGAAATAGTCTATGTCGTGGCAAAATGGTCTGGCTTGGTATTTAGGAAAAAGAGGTGGAGTAATACATTAAAAAGAAACATCTAAAAACCCACTGTTTCTCTGATAGGTGTTTGTGTATAAAAGGTAAAATACATGGGTTTTCATCTTATCATAAAGCAGGAACTTGGCAAACACTTCTCATGTCTTCCTCCTGTGTCCTTGGGACTGATAAAATCAGCAAGAGGGTAGCATTCTGGTTACATTAAAAGAGGAATCATCTTCTTCTGTACCGTCTATTCATAACAAAGAACTGCATAATCTTAGTCTTGTAAATTCTTGATCATGAAATCATTTATATGTATGTCATGCTCACTATGGGATGAATTTTGGTGATTTCAGGAGATAATAAGTTAATGAATATACCAATGATTTTTAACTTGCTTAACTTTAAACGGTGTTTATAGATTACTCATCAGATGATGTTCAATAGTTGTTTGCAGTTAAAGTGACTTTATCTATATAATATTTTGAAATCAGTGAACTAGAGAAATCATTTTGTTTTTGTTGTCTACATTGACTGAAATTTGTTGCAAAGGGCCTTTGTTTTGCAGTAGGTGTACACCACAGTGGGAATGAGTGCAGGAACTATCACAATCCAAAATATAATCAAAACGGTGCACTGGGTGGAGATCATTTCTGTGCTAAATTTTCCTCCATGTAAAATAAAAATACTGATCTTAATCACTTCCAAAGAACTGGATTTTGGACGAAATAAATACAAAATATTATAGTAATAATAAGTGATTGTTGATATATTACGGTACTTTGTATATTATCCTTAAATACAATGAATACTGCTTATCAACAGGGGACCGTTTCATGTTTTTTTGACTAGACTCTTTTCTTGGCCTTACACTCTTAACTTCCTGTCTCTGCTGGGAAGAGTGGCCAACTTTTTTTATTTTATCCCACTGAAGTGAAAGATATTCCATAGCATAAGTAGAGTCACATTTGCCCCAGTATCTTGTTACTATTCAATGCTCTCATGCCATAAATAATTTAGTCTTGTGGGTTCCCAGCCACTGTAATGTAAATGGTGGTTTCTTGCACTGCCATTTTTAATCCCACAAGGGCTTTTTAAATGCTATGTTAATTTATTCTTGAAAGATTTCCCTGCTTAAGTCCTCTTTTGAGCTTTTTTTCTTTTATTATTATTATTTTTTTTTTTTCCCATAGTGTACTAGCTGCTTTTAACATATGTGCTATTTGTTTCTTCTGCTTGGAGATATGATTTAGTAGAGGGTTGTTAGAGTTAGGGTACTATGGTTAGGCTGCAGTTGAACTTGATGATCCTTGAGGTCCCTTCCAACCTCAGTAATCCTATGATTCTATGATTCTAATATTTAAATATGAAAATAATGAAAATAAGTGAACAGAAAGTTCACTTCTGAAATAGAAGAGGAAAATCATAATGGATTCTGGACCATTCCAACAGCAGGCATTACATTTAAACATAAATTCCAAATTGAGTTTGCAGAAAAACTACAGTAACACTCAGTATAAGAACTGTCATCCTATGAAAGATGTTCTTAAAAATGGTGAATTACCATTTGATTGTGTGAAAAATGAGGAAACACAGATTGTGTGAAAGATGAGGAAACACACAAACTGTGTGTATGCAAGAAGGTAAATTCAGGTTCATTTTACTTACTTCATTTTTGTGATTTCATTGGAATTGTCTTATAACTGAACTAAAAAATAGGCTGAGGCTAAAAAACCTGGCCTGAAGAACTGTGGGGATGCTTTTTTATAACTCCTTGAACCAATTAGTCCGTCTAATTAAGTTCAGATAGTTAGCATTTTTAAATTCAGGAAAAAAATTCAGTCACGTAAAAGTGTCTACAAAGCAGTATCTTAATGAGAAAATACTATTAGTGCACTCAAATATAGGCATTTAAGTTCTCCACCTGTTTATCTTCCCACATGCTCTTAATAGAAGAAAAATGTATAAATACAGCTATTTTTTATTTATTGAAAAGCTTAACAAAGTAAATGATTTTATCTGTCTTTCTAATAAGTCTTGATTTTCTTTTTTAAAGATTATTTTAATGCAGAAGATGTCCAACTCTAGGATCTGGTCTATATCCCACTCCCACATGTTTAAACTGAGGCCTCGGAAAACAAAGACTTTTTTTTTAAAAAAAAAAAGCTCTCTGAAACTGCCATGGTCTGGAATGGATTAGTGAATAAACTATGTACCTTATAAGGCAGATTGTCTAAACCAGACTTCCTTCCTCCCCAGAGAGCTACAAGATTGCTTTCTACATGTTCTCCTTCATCACCTTTCAAACCGACAGCAGTTTTTACTGGAAGTCATTCTATGACTTCTGTATTGGCCTTCTACCTTGTTCAGCATTCTCACAGGGCTTTTTCTGAATTACCTGAACACAGCACAGTTGCATCGAGGCGTATCACTGGCTTATATCCTGACAAAGCTAGCACATCATTTGTTGAAAATAGATTCCCAGCCTGATGAATCTCAGTATATTGTACAATTAAAAAAACACGGTTACTTTGGAGGAAAACTAAGGGGTTTTTTTTATTATTTAAATGTCTTTAAGATAATAACTCCAGGGAGCCATTTTCAAATGGATAATATTGATACTTACCCATATAATAACATTTTTTTATTCTTTGTAACTTCACTGTGTTCCCAGTATGCTCAATCTTTTCCCCCAGATTGTAAGCTACAATTTTAAAAACATGCATGCCTGTATGCATATGTCTGTGCATTTATGTATATATATAGATATGATGTTTCTAGTCAATAGTGACATAGTTTTTTGTGGTTCCCATGACTGTTTCATCTGTTTAGTTCAGTAATGTTTTTGGACCTAGGAGAAAATTGTCCAGTAAACATGAAGTAGAAAGGAAGCAGTCATTTCATCATATCAGTGGCATTCCACATCAAAGTGCGTTGCACAATTATTTTCAATGTTTACAGATTAACTGATGTAAAGACAACCTTCTTTTTAATTTTTGTGAGCTTTTATGTCAATAACAGTCATTAATGAAAGCTAGTAGAAATATTTTCAACTCTGTTTTCATAATATGTCTTGAAAAATGGATAAAATTTGTTTATCAAGAACTCAACAAAGTTCTTCCTTCATTCTATTTGACTATTAGAAGTTTTTTATTCTTTCTTTCTTATTTCCACATTACAGTGCTCTCATAAACATTTAAAAATCCCAAATGTATAATGTATGTTTTTCAACCTGTTTAAAGATTTCTTGATTAAGTTTCTAGAACCTTTTATTATTTAAATGTGCCATAATATATATTAATTTAATGATATACATGAAGAAATCTGTCCCTGTTGGAGTCAAAGTCCATAAGAGTAGCTTTTCTCATGCTGTTTAGAATTTTTTTCCTTTTGGAACATGCTAGTGCAGAAGTCTCCAGTTTATTTAAATTTCTGCTTTTGTTCATCAGAGATTTTAATAAGTTTCTCATTGATTCTCGGTAAAACCAAATTAAATGCAGTTGTTATGGATTTCTCCTAGGAATACAGGGAGTGGTTCTATCCTGAGGACTTACTCTTATCTATGGTATACTTGTGGCTATGGAAAGATCATTGCATAAATGCATATACATTCCTTAAAATAGCTTAGTTTTGCAATTTATAATAACAAGAATTTTAATCTGCATAGAAAACTGTAAAACTGTAAAGAAACCAAGTGTCTTGACAACCCCATCTTTCCACCACATGTTCTCAAAACACCACTCATAAGTATTGGGATATATTATTCCTAAAGCTATAAAACATCTGTTTGCTGTCTGTCTCTGTACATACTAAATGGGAAGCTCTAAATGTTGTCAGCTTCCTCCTTCTTGCTTGACATGTCCAGTGTTATTTTAAATAAGACTGTCATCTCCATCGGTTCATTTGCTGTGTTCTTAGGGCTATGGTAGGAAACAAATAACACATATTGTGACTGTCAAGTCTATCTTTTAAACAAAAACATTAAGATATGGAAATGGAAATCATTTAAATTTGGACATGGGCAAGAGTTAAGGAGATGCCTTGTACTGAGACATGGACAAAGACAAAGGGAACTATTTTTATTTCTACCTACTGTTTAACTATAGTGTAATATGGATATGGCTTTTTTTTTTTTTTTCCCCCTCCACGTTGTCTGAATGTTTTCCACGGATTGTAAGAATCATAGAATATCCTGAGTTTGAAGGGTCCTGTGGTAATCATAAATCCATCTTCTGACTCCACAAAAGGCAACCTAAAAATTTAACCATACACATAAAAGCATGATCTATACAGTTCTTAACAGACTTAAATGTGACAGCTTCTCTGGAGAGCCTGATCCAGACTGATCCACTCTCAATAGAGATTTTTTCTAATATGCAATCTGAATTTTCCCCTGATGCAGCTTTCAGACCTAATGCTCTATTGTCTATCACCAGAGAGAAGAAATCATCACCACCCTCTCCTGCCCTCCATAAAGAAGTGATGAAATCGACCCCTAGTCACTTCTAAGCTCATCTAACCAAGTATCCTCAGGCACTTCTACGTCCTGCCCTCTAGACCTTTTTCCATTGCTTTTGCCCAAAATTGGACAGATTCTAATAGTTAGGTCCCTTACATTGTGGAGGCCCAGTGTGCACAGCACACAGCATTTGAGATGAAGCTAAACCAACACTAAACGTAGTGGGATGATCGCTTTTTTCTGACAGGTTAGCTATACAGTAGTTAATGCACTTAATACAGTTGGGTCCTTTTGGCTGGCAGGGTGAAATGTAGACTTATAATGAGGTTATCATCAGCCAAAGCCTCCAAATCCCTCTGCAGCAGTACAGCCACTTGTCTCCCAGTCTAAACATATATCTCAAATTACACCATCCCAAAAGCATAATCCATTATTACATTTCTTATTACATTTTGTATGATTGGTTATTGTCTAATGTTCTATCAAGGTCTCTCTCAAGGGAATCATCTAATTTAGTGCCATATGCAGACTTAATGTGCACTCAGCTTCTTTGTCTGGATCACTGATAAAAAATTTCAAGAGAAATGTCCCTAAAATTGTGCCCTGGGGAGCAATGCCACCAGCCTCATGCTGTCCCACTTACTACAATGCTTTGTGTCCTACCATTCAGTCAGTTGTTTACCAATGATACTGCATATGTATCCAGTTATATGCTGGGCATTTTGTCCAGAAGGATACTGTGAAAGACAGTATCAAAGCCTTTGTTAAAATTTATAAAAATACCTCATCCACTACCTTCTCTTTGTTCTGTAAGTGGGTAACCTTGTTATAAAAGGATATTAAGTAGGATGTCAAAGTGGGAGGTAGCCATATCTAGCACCTATTCAAACAGACTGTACCCAGGGACTGCTTTGGGATCCAATCTCTAGTGCACTAATGTAACTCAGTCTATCAGAAAAATTAAAATCTAAAGTTAAAAGGAGCATTTTAATAATTTTTGTGAAAATATGGAAAAACTAATAAATTTTGCATATAAATTTTGTAATTTTATCAAATAGTGATTTATGACTAAAGACAACTTAGTCATCATAAAATTTTTGAACATTTATGTCAAACTTCCCTAATTAGTCTAAGTATAACAAAGCTCAAAGTCTTTCACAGAAATGTCCTCAAAAAATTCAAGTTGATCTACAGCATATAAATACTGTATTTAACATTAGAGTTTGCATGATGAAAAAAATAATCCATGGGTATGATAAGATGTAACAATAATTGAACATCTTTGGTTTTGAAATCCATGCATTTTTCATATTGGAACTTTCTATTATCAAATTCCAGTGCAGAAATTCTTGTTCTGCTTTTGTTACCAACTAATGAGACTTTAAGAATGAAATATCATGTTCACCCTTGCTTTTGGGACTGAAGCTGAAAAAGTGTTTTTCCTCCCCCTCCTTTCATTTCTTCCTCCTCACTCAGATCCCTGTAATTTTCACAGAACTAGATATGTTGATCTTGCACAGTATATTTTCTTCAATATCTCTGCAAGTCCCACTTTCATACATTTCAGAAAAAAGATTTGCTGTTTGATTTCCTTTATTTAGTGAGACAACAAAACAAAACAAAACTTATATTACTCCAGCTTGTACAGCAAATCCGGGGCCTGAATTTAATCCTTGCATTGTTATCATTTGTAGCAGCTCATATTAAGGCTCTGTGATATCTAGTAGAAACAACTCCATATGGATTTTATTACATTCTTCAGTTAGGTTAAATGACCTGAAATTATGCAGGCATTTTGCCACTGATCTATTACCCAGAAGTAAAAACAAAAGTGGGGGAAGAGTGCAAATAAATAAAATCTAGAACCATCTTGGACAGGAAGCAGTTTCTTGGGAAGTTTGTAACAACCAGTTGGTTTTGAGCATGAGAAACACCTCTTTTGGCATTTACAGTAGAATTACCATACAGAAGAAAGTAGCAGAGAAGACAAATTTATTTGCTTATGTAATATTAATAAAATCTTTCTCTTAAGCTCCCAATTGTGGTATTTTACCACTGACGGGCAACTAACAAGTACCACACTTTCTTGTAGTACATACTACATGCTTTCTCTTTGTTGTATATTGATAACTGACTAGAGTGGTGAGAAACTAAAAGCAGACTAAAAAACTTTCCCACTGCTTCCTCAGTTTGAGCAGTGTAGGGAAATGGAATGTGAGCTGTGGTCAGTGCATAGTTGTCTGTCATCTGCCCCTCCTATATGACCACCCTCTACTCCTGCTCCATTGTGGAGTCCTTCACGAGATGCCTTTCTTTCTGAACTGATCCCACATTGGCTTCCCACAGGCTGCAGCTCTTCAAGAAATGCTCCAGTATGGGACCATACCACATGGTTCATTTGTTGGGACTGCCCTGCTTCTGCACAAGTCCCCACAAAAGTCAGCTTCCTCAGCCTTTCTGACCCATTCTGGGCTTTTCTCCATGTCTGCAGCTGTGGCCCCATTCTGCTCCTGTAGGGGCCCTCCATGGGCTGCAGCTCTTCAGGCCAAATCCGCTGTTGCACCATAGCCTTCTCCATGGCTGCAGGTGGAGATCTGCTCTGTGTGATTCCCAGGTGTTCCAGGGAGATAAAATGCTCTACCACAAGCCTCTCCTGGGCTCCAGGGAGCTTGTGCACTGTGTCTGGAGCACCTCCTGCCTTTCTGCCCTGACTGGGGGCTGCTGTTTCTCCCACATGTTTTCAGTCCTCTCAGCTACTGTTGTGCAATATTCCTGCCTTTTTTCAATCCACTCTCCCAGAGGCACAGCCAGTGTTGCTCACTGGCTCAGCTCAGGCCAGAGGTAGGTTCCTTTTGGAGTTAGCTGGGACAGCTCCTGGACTCCTCCAAGGGGCTGCCTCTCCCATCCCTAGCTATCAAAACCCTGTTATGTTAACCCAGTGCATCACCACAGTATCAAAACAGCAGCTTGAAAAAACATCTTGCAGATCTTGCAGATAGCGCTCAACTACACAATATAGTTAACTACACAATATAGACACACAATTCTATTCTTAGCTTCACAGAGGACATCAAATGGTATTTTTCTTGTGAGTTCCACATCCTTTGATAGCTGCTAGTACTTACGTACTTCCATTCTGTCATAAAACCCTTCACAGTGATTCCTTAGTTTACTCTTTTTTTACCTCTCATCAAATTGAACTACCCATACAAGTAATGACATTTTCTTCAAGGCTCTTCACTTCTCTCTTCTTTGTCTACCTTAGACTTTTCTGCTTGAACCCCTGTAATAAAAAATTGTTACAGTCTGTATGCTTATACACTCAGATGGTTATAAGTAGACATGTATTTCCGTGATCTTTATTTTTTAACCATATTGAAGCAAACAATTACAAGATTTAACACTAGAGATCAATTGTATTTATCTACTTGATGGAGAATATTTTTCTGAATTAACAGTTATGACATTTAAGAATAAATAATTTATGTATTGAATTCTACAGTGAAGATAAAGTAGCTTTACTTTCTGTGTTGTGAAAAATGTTATCATGAAGTAATTTCTGCTGGTGTTTTATTTTATTTTAGTTTACTTGAGCACAAAATTTTAGAAATGGAAGAAAGACATAAAGAAGAGATGGACACTTTGAAAGAGGAAAAAGAGAATCTACAGAGTTTGGTCACTCGGCAAAGCTACATAATCCAGGAACTAGAGAAGCAATTAAACAAGGCAACAACTAATAACAGTGTCCTGCAGAAGCAGCAGCTTGAATTGATGGATACAGTTCATACTCTAATTACCCTCTGTTCTAAGGAAGGAGGTAAGAAAGCAGAATTATAAAGCATTACAAATACTTGGAAATTTCTTTCTTAAATGCTGCATTTTTTATTTATTTATTTTTTTTTTCATTTATAACTCAGTGAGCTTATTCCAAGCAAGAGAAAAACATGGAAGTATTTAAGAGATGTGGAGATGTGGTGCTTAAGGACAGAGTTTAGTGGTGGAGTTAGCAGAGTAATGTTATGATTGGACTTGATGATTTTGTGTTTTTTTTTTCAAACCAAAATAACTCACATGATTCCATGATTATATCAAGAACAAAAGGTGAGATAAAAACCCACCAATCAGACAGTTCTGAGGCCAACCCTTTTGTTAACAGTCATATCTTATTATTTAAATTTAATTTCATTGAGTTATTATACCGTAACCTTAGCTGCTGTAAGACAAAATTTCACTGACTTCAAATTATCAATACTGTTTTGTTCCTTTGATCATCTGTCTCCTGCTGTGATGAAGTACATTTACTGATGGTTACTTTATGGGTGTCAACTCTCGAGTTCCTTTATAGTTATTGGAGAGAAAATAAAGTAAATCAGAATTCCTTACACATAAATGTGTTTTAAAGCTGATGAATTCAGTTGTAGGCACTTAAGGTGCAGCAGCCATCCAAAAGAAGTTCTTCAACTGAATGAGTTTTTGTTTACAATAAAGGATTGTATTTTTTTTTTCTGTTCTTCTTGATCTAGTTTATTTCTCAGTACATAAGACACATTATGAACATATAAGAAAAAAATAACATCTTTTGAAAGGAAGGAATGACTAACCGTCTAGGACAGTTCTCAAGTTTGATTATGTTTGTAAACATATTTCTTCTAGACATTGAGAAAGAAATTGAGGTAGGATTTTAGTTTTCTAGTGCTAAAAATATTACAGACATTCATTGGGACTATCCAAGACAGATGGCAGAAAGAGATGAATGTTGCTTGAAGATCACTGTGAGGGATGAAAATGAGACACTGGAAAGAACACATTAATAACTATGAAAATTTCGGCAAGGTTATATAGAATGGAGTGAATAAGAGATGTAAGGGAGAATGTAACAGCAAAGGTCATATGCTAAGATTAACAACTAAAAGGGGGTAAACAGTTGTGTCTGATATGCCAAGTAGTGGGTTAAAACTATTGATGGGGAAAGAAAGTTGAGAAAAGAAACACCAAAGAAACCTCTTTGATGACAAAGTGGTCGTCAAACTTTTTCTGAGAAAAGACTCAGGGTAAACACAGAGTAACTGTAGATGCACAAGTTCTGCTAGTCATTCAGTGTGTGTGGAAGTGTTAAAGAAAGGTTGATGTGAGGTTAAGTACCAGCACTCCAAGGTCCCCAGCTTGTTTCCTCTTGGTAATTCTAGAGCTCTAATTACTATAAATAATTTTCAAAAATTTAAAAAAAAATTCACCTGCGTTGTTACTCGATGTTTGGTTTAATAGGCAGAAAAACATATCATTCATGCTGTTCAGCTCAAGGCAGTGTGGGTTTTCTCTCTGCTGCATATTCCCATGCAACTTGTGTGGCTTAAATCTGAACAGTTCCAGTGGCGAGGATTACATCTCATCCTTTGGAAGTGTTTCCTGCTTGGACCCATGTCGATAGACTACATTTTTTTTTCCTCCTCATATTTATTCTAAGTGTTCCCTTCTGCTTATTCTGTTAGACAGTTCCCCAGCATTTTGAAGTAAATAATATCCTTCATAGTAGTCTGTTCTCATATCAGTAAAGAAAAATTGTGATGCAATGCAATTCATTTATCATGTTTTGTGATCTTTTGGCAAAGAAACCTGGCAAAGTTGTGTTCAGGGTTTTCTAATAGAGCTCAGGAGAATTTTAAAATTTACATCAATACGATATATATATATTATTTGCATATGGATCTTTACTGCAAGTTCTCTTTAAGATTAGAAAAAGTTTCCAAATATTCCAAATCAGGTTCAAAGAAAAAAAATAAAAGTAAAAACCAAAACACATTTTTTCTAAACTTAGTTTCCTCAGGTGCTTCTTATAAAGACTTTGAATGAGGATTTCAGAAGTGGATGTTTTAAGCTGGGTTCCTGGATCCAAATTCAGATGTCTGAAAACTTGAATTTTCTGCAGTTTTTTTTATAGCTTAGGAACTGTGGAAGTAAAAGGTACTCAGCATGGCTAGATGCTGAAATATAATCCTAATTAGTTAACTCTCACCCTCAGTTTTGAACACTATTACTTTTTGTGTGTGTGTTACCATGGTAAGAATATTCCTTGGATGCTTTTTTGAGAAAATTTAGAAGAAATAATTGCAGAAAAGTTTCCACTAACTATCTAAGTTGAGCTGACTAATGTATTTGGTAAGGATATCCACAGCTGAAAAGAAGCCAGACATCTTAAGTTAAAATAATATCCTCGAGTATGAGACTATTTAAAAGAAGGCAGAAAACTAAATCATTGTAATAAAAATTGCTACTAGCTTCAGTCTATGCAAATATATGTTGAAAATAGAAGAGTGCATATGCTGGAAAATACAACTAAGGCTACTCACAATTCTCACAAATTTACTCTTTCAGAAATCTTTATGTGTGCACTTATGCTTATCACACAAAATATGTCATAACAAGTGTTTATTGGGAGGTAGAGAATATCAAAATGTGAAACATGCATCAGTGACACCCTTTCTGTCTTTTACTGTTAAATATTGGTCATCTAATTTCATAAGGCATATAGCAGAAATGGAAATGATCCAGAACAGAATAACATAAGTGAAATAATTACAGACCTGCAACGATTTCCATATGAGGAGAGAAAGCTGTAAAATACAGAAAAAGGTATGTACGACATACTGTTATGTAAACCTACAAAATCACCAACTCTGGAGAGAAGAGGGAGACCCAGTAATAGATATCTTTCATTGACAAAAGATAATATTTAGTTATGTGAAGTTTTGATTGCTAGATATCATTGAGTCTAATAAAGATTTCTGAATTATTATAAAGATGAAGAGCTAGCAAAAGATGGGCTCCCTTAAAAACTTCAAGTTTTTAACTGTTGGTACTCATCTTTGAAAGGAAGTGTGACCTAAGCAAGGCTTCAAGTTGAAGAGGCAAGATTGTTACAGATGAGTAACTTCCCAGGAATGAAAACAGGAGATGAGAGGAATTGAAAAATGTGGCTAAAACTTCAGTATTTTGAGAATGTCTTTAAGTACCTTTTTTGGATTTCCCACCATAAATTAAAAGTGTACAACTGTGTATTTTACATTATATGTATGTTTATGTATTTTACTAACTCTTGCCAATCTCAAGAAATCCAAAAACTTTCCTGTGATAAAAACAAAAACGTGTCACATATGGCAAGATGATCTCCTTTGGTTATTTCATAATACTCAGGCTTTCCAATTTGTGAAATAAAATAAGGAATTCAAAAAAGATACTTTAAGTAAAATTACTGTCGAATGACTTTATTTGAAACCAACCATTGTTTTTTTTTATTATGAATTATGAGATAAATTTATTCCAGTAATGACATAATTATATCAGTATATTTATTTTTAGATTAGTTTAAGTAAGTTAGAAGACTTCCAGAATTCTGCCTGTTAGTAGTCTGTGAGGAAATTAGTGGCTAGTGTGAAGATATAGCACTGAGCAGAAGCTGCTTTTGTTTAGTTTTACACTCTGAGAAGCTTAACTAACATAGTCCCTAATACTGGATGACACTCCTACAGTATAATCTGCTTTGGTGCTTCAACCATGGAAAGATAAATGTTGTGAGAATTTCTGAAGAACTTAAAGGGAAATGAGGAACAGAGTGAAAAAAGTAAAAAGAGGATAATTTCTTAAAAATACAGATGGATTAAAAGATAAAATCTAGATCCCACTTTCAGTGCTGGTTTTATAGAAGGCTAGTTTTGAGATGGGGGTCATCTGTCAAGCACAAATTGTTTGTGAGTTTCATTTCCAAAATACCACCCACCTCTCTCTGACAGTGAGTAATTCTAGGATTTCAGATGCTATGGGGACACATAAGTCTCCATTTTGGCCTGTGTCTATGGCTTGTTTATATATAGTTTTAGGCTAAACAATTTTGGAAAGGGCTGTCAATAATTTCTAAAATAGAATTTCTAAAAAAGCAGTGCTTTCAGACACTAACCTCATTGAAATAACTATTCAGCATTGTGGAAATTTAAAGAAACTTTCTAGAAATTAAGTAATCTCCATACTCAAATCTAAAATAAAATTAAAAAAAAAAATAAAGACAAATGCCTATAAATTTTACTTTTCTGCAACAGAAAACTAGAGAAATAGAAATGTTGAGCTGAGGGCTTAATTAATTCTTGTAGAGATACTGCACAGCTATCTGCAAAGCTGTAGAAGTCCTTCACTTATAGAAGATAACAAAGAATTGGATACAGATCATTGAGTTATGTGCAAAGGTTGACAAAGATTTTGTGATTCTCATTTTCTTAAAACTACACATTCCTCACACTACTTTGAAGATTATTCTGAGGATGGATAAAGCATTTTAGTCTTAAGTGTATGCATGGAAAAACATGTAGCCTTGGCTTATCAGTCGCCTTCTGTTTCGGTCCATGATGAGATTTCACAATTCTCTGGATGAAAATATCATGTTTGACATTGTGTGTTCTAAAATTTTAGTAAGTCCATCTAAATTTCTGTTTCTCCCACTATCAACTGGTATTATGAGTATTTCAGAATATGAAAAGCATGAATGGAGTTGATTTAGGCACTTAACTGTTACCACCAACCAATTAACATCTAAGACAGGAAAAGGTATGTGAGAAACTTACTAAGCTTCCAGATCAGAAAAAAAGTACTTTTCAAAAGTATTTTTAGTGTTCACTGAAAAAACTACAAGGAATGCACTGCAAATTGTGTTAAATAATAAATAATATCTTCATCATATAAAATACCCAAGCTGAAACTAAGTAATTCAGATATTGCATTAGTCCAGTGGGAAATTATGTTTAAAGGCAAAGGTCACAAAATGTGCTCAGTCTGAAGTTTCATCTATTTTCAAATACTTTGTTCTTTTTCTTTTTTTGCTCCAGTAGAAGAAAATTGACCTAGTGTGCCTATAATGTTAACACTGATTTGCATAACTTCATAATTATTCCTATCCACAGCATAAGGGAATTTAAAATTTCAGTGTGGAAATACATTTAACTTTATATTTAACATTTATTGTCCTTTTCTGGTTTCATTCTTTTTTTTCTTTTCTTTTTTATTTTTTTTTAATGTACATTGTCTGTCAGACTGTATATTAGCATACCTTATTAAAATGTTTGGTCTAAATTCATGCACTTAAGATTAATGGAAATGTAAAGAAACTTCTGTCATGAATGTCTTTTTTTGTGACCTCCTAGTAGGGGAGAAATAAAGCATTAGCTTTCTCTTGAATGCTGACGAGAAACTAAGCTTAATTCTCAAAATAATACACACATATGCCAGGAATTTACCTCCCCAGAAGTGCCTATTGAGTTTGTGAAGTAAATAACTTCGTTAGTGGGTCTGACATTTCTGCAAAGGTTCAAATCTCTAGACTTCTGAGTAGATTTCATATTTTAAAAAATGCTGCATGGAAAATTTTATTGTCTTGGAAAACTTACTTTTAAAATGCATAGCAATTCATTTACTCAAAACATTAAACCTTAAGTATTCTGTTTCGTAGGACACAACTTATCATGTTAAAATTTATACTGAAATATACTGATTGACGATAGATGAGAACTTCAAAGAGATGACCTGGAGGTTGCAGACACAGTGGAAACTCCATTGGCACTAACAAAATTACCCCAGCAGAGAAGCTGGCCTATTTCATTAGCAAAACTTCAAAGACAACTTCTATAATACAAGTCAGTTTTTAAAAAGAAAAAGCGAATTAGAAAAGATTCATCAGAATGCCAACATAGATTAAAAGAATCAGGTGTTCCTAAAGATAATTTTAGGTCTTACTATTGGAACTGTGTTCAGCAACATGAATTTTCTGTATTGTACTCAAGCAGAGTAGAAGAATAAGGCTGTACGATACAGTTACTGGTTTTATGTGCACAGAAAAAATGATATTGGTATTCATCTGAGACATGGTCTGTGGTAACCATTTCACTAGAAATCTCGTTTAACTCCTTAACGCTTGTCTCCTTTTTGTACTTCATCCCTAACTTTGTTAAGGTTTTTTTGTTTTTTTTTAATGATGTAGTTTAACTGGTGAGGCAGGAACCTTGTATGGCATACCAGTCACTTCATTTTTCTTCTGAAGCATGGAAGCAATCAGAACAAGATTTTTTGATAATTTAAGAAGTTTATGACCAACTTTAGCTGCAAGCACTAGATCTGATGTGGATAAAGAGTGTGCCTTGATCCACACATTTTAAGTATGGTTGAAAGAAAGAAATACATGAATAAACTGATAGGTTTTTTTCTTTTTCTTTTGTAGCTGAAATTGGATAACCCTAACACAAATAACAAAACATGACATTTTATTTATAAATTCTAAATATTTTTATTATTTTTTCCTACTATTGATTAAGAATGAAATAAAAACACAATTAAATTGACTTGGCAAAGCTAGAGCAGCCACACCTGATCTTTGAATAAAATCTGTTTTAATGCACTGAAGCCATTTGTGTTCCACACTTCTCTTATTCTGCCATTAAGCACTACAGAGATACTCAAAGGTGTCAAAGCTAAGGCTGACAATGTGTATGTACAATGATATAGAAAAAAAATAGTGTGAGGGCGATCAAATGCTGGAACAGACTTTACAGCAAGGCAGTTGATGCCCCATTCCGATCAGTGTTTAGGAGACATTTGGACATTATCCTCACTGTGGTTAACCTTGAAGTGATCAGGCAGTTGGACCCTGAAGGTCCCTTCCAACTGATTTATTCTATGCTATTGCAGAAGATTGCTGTGAAAAAAGATCATATTTTTCCACCCACGATTCACAAACCTCACTATAATAACTGTATTCCACCTATTTAGAATAACTGCCTATATCTGTATTTTGAAATCTTGAAATCTAGGGATAAAAAAAATGGAATTTTAATTCACTGAGTGCCATGGAAAGTACTCCTTGTCTTCCTTGTCTTCTATGTACAGAACCACCAAGATGAAAGACACTGCAGTGCTGCAGTTATATTTGTGCAGTTGTGTAGGAAACACTTGCACATGAGCACCAGTATTGTTTTGTTCTTCACAAGTTCATTTGTTCATGTGCTATTGACTCTCTGTTTCCTTTGTAGAATTTTTATGTTCACAAACATTTTTGCAGAGTTGCTCAGATAGTTTAAAAGCTTACAGGAGTCAATTTTGCCTGACTCACCTAACATTTAGGGGGCAGATGTAGAAGCCTGTCTACACTTCCTTTAGATTCATCAAAGAAGCTTTTGTTAAATGAGTTGTCTTCGGATGAGGAGAATTATACCTGAAAGTCCTTTTTCTCTCAATGATCGATATGGGGTGAAAAGAATAGTGCTGCTTATATGATCAGTATCTACATTGGAAAAGATTAATTTTATAACTGCTGTTTTCTGAAAGTAAATAAATAATAATATTAATACCAAATAATATTTTTTTTCAAAATAAATATATATACCTTCAGTCAAGGATAACTTCATTTGCAAGTTACACAGTACAATAAAATGCAACTAAATTTTTAGCTATGATCAAGTCAGACAGTGTTTTAATAGAGATACCATACTTAAATAAGTTAATTGAAGTGTTATTATATAATGTGTCTGTCAGTGGGAAAAATATTAGAGCTCTTCAAAACAGAATTGGAAATTCCTGTAATTTAACCCTATTGAGTTACTGATGGTGACAGCAAGGGGTCAATATTTGTTAATGCTGAGGAATGAACAATTTGAGTGGATATTTTTATATTTCAGTTCTTGGTTATTAATATTGAAATCAATTGCCATCTCTCATTCCTACAGTATATCTCAGTGCCAAATCCCTCTTCAGTTTGGTTTATGAAAATGGTATTATTCAGTTACGGAGAAGATATTAGAGGGGATATCAGCTATGTATAAACCAGCCAACAACACTGCTAGTGTCACCCAAATGGCTTGTTAATGAAGTTTTTTTTTGTACGCATGATTCAACTAGAAACACTAAATGCACATTAGTATTTCTGTGTGGAAAAATATAAATCAATTAAAGAAATATGGACACTGGAGATATAAAACAAAGCCAGTGGCTTAATCTGTCTTTTAGCAGTTTGTGAAAGACTTCTTTAGTTCTCATCTCTCCATGAATAGCTGGTTACTCACAAAACTGCTGTCTCAAGCAGAAAGTATTAAGGAACTATATTACAGCTGGATAATTAAGTGTCTTTATCTCTTTGTAAACGGGCCATAAGGCATTCTATTTCAGCTCACTAATGAGGACCACTTTGTGGTATTCCTAAGTGATGTCTTTCAAATGCACAGTGAATCGAAGTATTATTGTTGTTACCAGTCACTAAGGCCAGATTTATTGGGAAACAAACTTGATAACTGTTGATAATTTATTAGGTAGTAAATAATTATGCCCTGGAGAGGCTGCAAGCTCACTAAGTTAACATCCTTTTCCAAGACTTAAGTCAATTCCTGCAGCACTACAGGAGAGGAATTCTGTTTTAAATGATTTATTTAAAAAGTAGTTGGATAGCTTCAATACTCCTGCTATGCCATTGTTTGCTTTTCTTACTTTACATTCTTAGTGGGGAGGAAAAAAAGAGAGATGTAATATTCTGTTAGCTGCTAAAACTTTTCTGTAAATGCTAGTATGAGGCAACTAATTTGCTAAGCCTTTTCTCTTCCCTTCTCACATTAAAAATGTGGGTCTGAAATTCTTGTATGTAATGACCCTTTGTGTTTCTAATGAATCTGAGACAGCTAGTTTTTAGGCTTTCTTGTTTAGTTAAGCAGATACTTAGGCAGAATCAGCTTAGCCTTGCTAACTACATTTCAGCATTGGTAGTTGTGTTGAATTATATTAAGAGAAGTTTGCACATTCATTTGGACTCCCACATGCAGTAGTAAGTAGTATGCATGTAAATATGAAGGGCTAGGGGCTGATGGCAAAAGGACTACTTTTTATTTTGTCATTGCTCCTTGGGAACAAAATCCTTTCACTTCTCCATACATTCTAATAATTTTAGAACCACACAATAAGTAAAACTAAGGGAACTGTTCCAGTGGAATTACATGACTGTAAAAAAAAAAAAAAAAAAAAAAAAGAGAGAAAGAAAAAAAAAATCCAAGCCTTTTGCTAGATCTCATGTTAGTTGACTCACTTTGGCTATGGAGACTGCAACCAACAGCAATGGGAAGAGCAGCACCACTCATTTAAATGACACTGCAGATTTATTTGGGGGTAATAATGAAATGCTCCCTTAAATATAAAATGAAAATGTTTACTCATACTGCCATAAACTCTGAAAGTTCAAATGGAGGTCAGCATTTTTCATTCTAATTTTTCAGCAATTGAGTGTGGCTAAGGAAGGAGTTCTAGAGTTCTGTTTCCTTCCAGCTTAAACAGCCATGTAAGTTGAAGGTAAACTACCAAGTAAATTTGGAATGGAAAGCACAGGATTTGTTTCTTGGCTATTAATGAATGAAATGAAAAACTGTATAAATTATGAAATCTTATAAATTAATACAAATGAACAGAAATAAATCAGAAAAAAATATATACCACAGTATAATTGATGATCTGCTCAAATACTGTGCAAAATATTTGATCCTATGCCTGAAAAACGAAACAAGACTAAAAAAAAAAAGATGATGTAGAGTGTGACACAAAGCCCACCAAGTATATTAGATCTACTTCAGGTGGTGAAAAAATTGTAGCATGCAGTAGAGATGATTGGCTTCTTGTGTATCGGAACAGACTGGAGTCCAGGAAATACACTATTCAAATCTTCTTTGCCAGGTACAGAAACATGCACTTACATGGCTATCATTTCAGTCTTTAGACAGCACCATGGTTGTCTGAAGAGCAAATCTGAGTTGGAAGCATGTCTCCAGTTTTGTGTCTGTTTCTGTGGCGCATGGAACAATTCCAACAGAACTGTGTTACTGAAAGGAATACTGGCGTAACACATACATGTATGATGCAGTTCAATATTTGCTCTCAAGAGGAGGCTGGTATCTGCAAGACTAGGCCACTAAAATGACTCACTGTATCTCTGGCTGTAAGTCAGCAAAAAAAGAGTGGCTGTAACTTTGAGTATTTTTCCTCCTCAAAACAAAAGTAATCTTCACCCTTCCTCTGCCAGATCTGTTTATGGCTCCTGATGCTAACTCTGGGAACATATATGAATGGTGTGAGCCATGTTCTAGGCCTCTACACTGGGGATATTTGACTGACATCCTTCTGAGAACATTATCAAACTGTTCCCAATTTGATGCTTCGCAAGCCAGGTGCAGTTTTAACTGGAAAGGCAGTGGAGCACAGCAGCTGCACCCAAATGGCTGGAAAAAGGGTTAGAGATACAGGATATCTTATGGAAGTGTAGGATTCCACACTGTGTGTCTGGAACCATGACAAGATTGAGGCAAACTTTGCTTGCAATCTGGATACTGATTGTAACAACTATGCAGTAGTCCTTGAATGACCTTGTCCTTAGATGCTTCAGCTGTAGGTAGAAAGACACCAGTTTACAAGGTTCTCCATTTCAACTTGTTAAAAGCTTCTCATCTGAGACACATGAAATGCTTTTGAAAGCTACTAGAATTTAGAAAAAATATGTTTGCCGGTAAGATGTTGGAGAGAGACTTTTCCTTCTATGATTCAAAAGCACAAGGAATATTTTTTGTAAGCATCTTTTGGTTTGTTTAGTGACTACTGAGTCTTCTAAGAAAATTAGATTTGTGTAAATAAAACATTTAAGCCATGAAAATAAAATAATTCAATAAGGTACCGCAGAAATCTCTGATTATGTCCAAGTAAGTCACCACCATAGAAAAACACAACAGCTGCCTTTCATTTACTGTCAATATCACTACAGGACACAGGACTCTAGCAATTAACTCAGTCTCAACTGATTTCAAAAATATGTCAGTTCAGAACTTAAATAATTTAGTGAATACGAATGTGATTTTATTGTTTCAGTCAACATAATGATTTGATAGTTTGATATTCTTTATTATTTATAGACAAACAGCATTGTTCATTCACCAAATATCTGAGAGACCTGAAAAACAGTGAATTAATACTTCATTTTCCTAAAAAAATCCCCAGAATTTTTCCCAGAAAAATAAAAAAATAAAAAAAAATGTATAATTTTTGATTTTTTTTCTATTAGATATCAAACTTCATAATTTTGATTTATATAAGAAGAAAGATACGTGTTGTATACTTTATATTTTTATTTCTAGAGGATGACTTTAGATTAGTACATATTACAGGAACTGTTTCCTCTTTAAAGTTAATTGCTATTTCTTAATATTTGGGTAGAAAACCAGATTCCTTTTGAAATAACCTTTACAAACTAATTTACTAAGAACTTACTAGCAGTGGAGCTGCTCGGCTTTGGCATCTCACAGCTCCTGGGTCTGCAGAAACCATATTTATTTGGATTCCTGTCCTTTGTTGAAGCTGCAAAGCAACCACCCTGCCAGAGCTTAGGCACCTATGTGGGAACAGAGCCCTGAGCACTTACAACTTGCTTTGTTACCTAGACTAAAGCTGTCATCCAAGCCTTTGGGGGAAAAAAAATAAAGCCAAGGAACTGACAGTTGAAAGAAATAGCTCCTCAGATAGGGAAATGTAGATAGTATAGACCAAAGAGAAAGTTATTGGGCTGAAAATTAAGTGAAAGTCTTTTGGTATAAAGTGAAATAAATTTATTTTGCTTGTTAATTGATCTTCTGTTCAGGAAAGTAGACACTGTGTCTTCATAGGGCATGACTTCATCACCAGTTTATTCATCCAGAAATGAAAAAACAAAAAAAACCCTCCAGAGCTCCTAATTTTGGCTAACTATTTAGGTCTAAAAATCATGATATTATTTATGTCAGAGACAGTCTTGGTGACATGGCAGTAGAGATGGAACCTTCCTGCCAATGTTCCATTACATTTTGTTGCCTTGTGACAGATGGCAGCAGAGGGACACTCTGACAAAATGGTCTCTGACCCAGAAATGCAAATGAAGGAAAGGTGTGTAGCTAAATTCTTCCATGTGGAAAAAATTGCACCCATTGACATACACTGATAGTAGCTAAACGTGTATGGAGACCAAACAGTGGATGTGAGTGCAGTGAAGCAGTGGGTATTGTGTTTCAGCAACGACAACAGTGTCAGCAGGTCACCTTCGCAAACTGTTGCCTGCAGGTGCTTGTTCATTGCTGGCCAAAATGCATAGCTAATGGTGGTGACTGTGTTGAAAAACAGTGTATTGTAGCTGACAGTTTGCTCTATCAAATTGTTCTCTTTGTATCTACTGTAGTTTTTGTGGTAATAAATGGGAGGCATTACTTTTGGAGCATCCTACATGAGAAATAGAAGTTATTTGGAAACTATATTTAGTTAGAAAAACAATTAAACCTTAGAAAAATCATATTTTATTCTGGAAGTGCATTACCATTAGCATTAGTGAGCATTAATTTTCTGATAACTTTGGGTTCTTGTAAATTACAGCGTGATCTGTTTAGGAAAACAATTTTGTGCTCATCTTACTAAATGCATTGTGCTGTAACAGCTCCACAGTAGCTTCACAAGTGGCTGTGCTTTCCTTCTCATTTTCTGTGAGAGGGATGACAGGCACCCAAAAAAAGCTGTCTTCTCCCAGTTACAGCGGTTCTGTGCATGAAACCCACTGTTGTAAAATAATTGGATTGCTTAGTCTATAGGAAATTACCACATCTGCTTTGTGTGGTCTCGGGTATTTCAGCTGGCTGATACTGAAGGGAAGGAAGAAACTGAGCATGTGCAAGGCATTTATCTGTCTCTGTCACCTTTCTGTCTGATGTCAACAGAAGTTTTGTTGTGTTTTCTCTAGTCTCTAAGCAAAAAGTAAAAATATTTTTCTAAGTATGCTTTTTAGATATTCATTTCCTGAGAAAATCATTTTCAAATCTAATTCTAATTCATTTGAAATTAAAATCTTACTTCATTTGTAAGTCAGATAATATTAACTTTGGGAGATAATTCTTAATTTTTTGTCTAACTTTCAGTTAAAAAGGAACCAAATTTAAATCTTAGTATCCCCGAGTGACTCTTAAGTGTTTTGCAATGTGTATATTATGGTAAAATAGAGATAACATGACCTTTCTATATGTATTATACATATTAAAATATAAGTAGTTACAACTGAAGGAAATGAAGACTGCCTCAGTACAACAAAATACATTTTTAGACAAGAGAAACTAATGTCTGCAGTCGAAACACCAGTATTAGAGAAATTTGGGCTGGGAAGAGTGGATTTAATCTAAAGCCCCTTGAAATCAATGAGAGGCTTTGCTTTAACTCCTCTGGGATTTGGCTCAAACCCCAGATAATTATTCAAGCTGGACTTTGGCCACTGATGCTAACACCGTCTGCATACAGAAAAGTACTGTGAAATCTTTAATTAACACGAGTCATGAAGTCCTCACTTCTATGATTTATTTAAAACCTGACACCTTCGTGCAGTGTTCAGTGTGCCTTGCTGAGGGCCCCATCTCACAGGGAAGTGTCATCTACTGCATCACCAGCACTGCCTTTCTTTTCCAAGTTCCAAAGTAGTCAATTTTCTAAATGAAGTTCACATGGAAGTACCTGAACCTAATTTTATTCTTATTGATGTGTTCAAAGAAAACAATAAGGACAACATATGTGTGAAAACGGAAAAATAAGAGGATTTGCTTGCATCTGTACCTGGAGAGTAGGATAATCTTACAATTCAAGTCTGGACTTGTCTCTCTCTCTTTTTTTTTTCTTTTTTTTTTTTTCCATTTTTGCATTTCACAAAACCACTGGGGCAAAACATTTAACATTTTTCTTCCTCAGTTTCTGCGTCTGTTCTGTGATATAAATGACAAGTAAATTTGCAGAAATTCACCATGCTAAAATACTGCTTTGAAGTGTTCAGAGGTGAGTTAGTATAGCAAGCTGCAAAGCAAACTTTTTTATGGCCCAGATCATCCTACATGCTGTGCAAGACTGTTGCTCTTTTGCACATCATTATCATTAAGTGCCAGATTTACATTATGGACCACTTTATTGAGGCTGAATAAGACACAATCCTTTTTCTACCTACAATTCAGATTTTCAAGCAAAAGAAAAGAAAAAAAATGTGTGTGTCACCAGACAGTAAGTGTGTCTGAAGGGCCTAAATCTTGTTTCCTTATTGAAGGGATTAATGAAGTGCTGGCCTGAGCCATGCCCAGCACTTATAGACATGTTTGACTTTAGGATTCTGAGTAGACTGATGGATTTCTATGGGAATACTGATGTGCTTAAAGAATGTGTTGTTGGAATGAAATCATATTTTACGGTATCGTGTGGGGTCAGACTACTTTTGTTTGTGAAAGTGAAGGGAGCACTCACATCTCCTTCTACAGGGAATCTCCTGGCTCTTTGAAACCGGGATCCTCAAATATTCCCTCCTTAGTTCTCAGCCTAGACTGCATACATAGTTCACTCAGAAAGTAATGCCTCCTATTTATTACCACGGAAACTACAACAGATACAAAGAGAACAATAACACTGTTTAATAGAGCAAATTCTCAGATGCAGTACACTCTTTTTCAATATGGTCACCATCCCTGGCTATTTATTTTGGCAGAGTGATTAGTTTTTGCTAGACTGCATGCTGCACTTGTTAACACATGCACCAACAGAGGTGACCCGCAGTCACCACTGCTGAAACATACCACCTACTGCCTCCTTGTGCTCACATCCACTGTTTGGTCTCCATAAATGTTGAGGAAGTATCTGTGAATGTCAGTGGGTGCAATCTTTTCCACATGCAGGAATTCAACTCCACACCTTTTCTGCAAACACACTTCCACGTCACACTGCCCCTCTGCTGCCATCTTTCACATGGTAACAAAATGTAATGGAATATTGGCACAAAGGTCCAACCTCTACTGCCATAGCACCAACATTTGCCTCTGATGTTGTGGGCCAGTGTAATAAGACAGGAGACCTCATAAGTGAACTGTGATATGCAAGATCAAGATCTGCACCAGTGTTCCAATATTAATTGTTTTCCTGTTCTGAGTCATAAAAAGAGTAAACATGATTCTAAGTAACTGACTTCAGGAGCACCCTTTTTTTTCTTTTTTTCCCCTAGGCTGTGTCTAGCAACTTATATGTAGGTATAAAACTCATGAAACTATTCTCTGCACCCAAAAAAAGCAAATTTAAGCAAACATCTCCCTTGCTACACCTCTCAAGGCTGCTCAAAAGGCAGTGCATCATCGAGAAAAGGCATAGTCTCTCTCCTTACAGATTTTGTATTGCTCCCTCAGGTGAAGTCTGTCTTGGATCACAGCACTGAACAAGCTTGTCCACCTCCACATGCTGTTGCTGGAGTGTGCTTTGACAACCTCCCAGACACAGCTTTATTCAGGCGCAACACCTGCAGCTGCATGGTTCTTTGCTCTCAGAAGGAATCTGCTGTGCTCATCTCTCTGTAGACAGGATGCTCTGTATAGCTATTTTCATCAAGACTTATTTCTGCTGGTGCCTCCTCTGCCATCTGTCTGACAGTTTCATAATAGCTTTTTAATAGAATTTACTCAATTACTAAGGACCACAGTATAGTTATTACTGTGAATGTTTAAAGTGAATTCAATGTGCACGAGTCTCTTTCATACAAACACACTTAATATTACTGTTGTAACTTATATTACTGTATTTTTCTATCCTTTGCAGTTTTACTTAAGAATGTGAAGAAGGAGGAAGAAAAACCTTTCAGAGACTGTGCAGATGTGTACCAATCTGGTTTTAACAAAAGTGGCGTCTACACTATTTATATTAACAATGTGTCAGATCCTAAAAAGGTAAGGCAAATATATGATCTATTTTCATTTTTTGTTAATGGGAAGTCACCTTGACCTTAAAAGGAGCATTTGGAGCCTTTATGGAAGTTCTCATTCTTCAAACCTTTGGACTGAAACAAATAAACCTGGTTATATTCAGACTTGAAAAAAAATACGGTAGAATGAAGAAAATGATGAAGTGTATTATTCCAGACATTCTTCTTTCTCACTGACAGAGAATCCCTCCTAAATTCCAACATGCACTAAAGAGTTTACTCACTTCCTCTCACTCAGCAAGTTCAGCTGAATCCCTCTATGACCACAAGTAAGCCTGCAATGAGGCATAGAAGATTATTATTTTCTATTATAAAATTGTTCTCTTCTGTTATATTATTTTCTTTCTTAAAATGCTGTAATGAGGAAGCTGATGAGGAGATGATGTAGTAGCAGAGAATGAAATACAATAATTAATGGATTTAAAAATAAAGATTTACAAAAATCATACTTTTCTTGTGCAAAGCAAGGAAGAATCACTGCAGAGAACACATTAAATATTAGCAATGATGATGAATCTTTTATTTTCTTGTCCTCTGAAGAGATCTTGCAAGCTTTTTTGGACGAAAATGAAACATTAGTATATAAAAGAGGCTTTTTCTAGAATGATTTTGGAGCTAAAGTGAGCCAGCTGAAGCTAGGAAAGTGAACAAATAGGCTAAGGGTAATTTATACAGGGAGAAAGACAGGCTTGTCCCTCTGACAGGGCACTACTGAGAGCAGCCCCACCATGGCTATGGGCTGGTTACTTGCCAGAGAAAAGTAGAACGTCGTCCAGCAAATGGGTTGGACGGAAGGAGGGGAACTCTATCTTTCTGGTGGTTTTATTCTTACTGCAGTAAAACGGTGACCCTGCAAACAGAAGAACACAGTACAAATATTACCAGTGTAACAATCTGTAGGCTCTTTACAATGGCACTAAAATTTATTTCTAAGGTGAATTTGGCTTTGGACAGCCTTTGGAAGCATCTGAATGTCAACTCATTATGGTTTACTGAGGAATTAGTGTTTGTTAAAGCATGATTACAATTGGAGTGGGAGAGTGCTTTGGACAAAGGCCAATAAAGCTCTGATGAATATGAATGGACATGATATGAAATGCAGAGACACCTTTAAGCTTTACTGAACAGGACAAGAACAAAAGTAGTTCCATAGAAGCTGTTCATCACAAAATAGAGATGTTACACCAAAGTATTTGAATGAATAAGAATTTCATGCACAAGTTGGATTTACGTAGCCATATTAAAGTTTCAGAATTTGGATTGCTATGAAAAACAGTAGCTATCTGAAAGCACTGTAGCATTTATGCTCCTGATATATTTCCAAGAGCATCAGAGTACCTAAGCACACTTCATTGGTGATACAAGTGCAGTAACACAATGGAAGCTACTCTGTGTTCATGCTTATATCACTGTTTGTAGACACTATTGTCAGTCAGTACATGTGGCACAGCTCAGCTGGTATCTGTATTATCTGTATTACTGTATTTTATTTTTTTATTTTTATTTTTTTTTCCTGGAGGCTTCCTTTTTAGTTAGAATATGTAGGAATGTGTGTGTGTTGAGGGAGTTTCTACTAGTACCTGTTTCTGTCTTGCGCTAATGATAATACAGTAAGAGCTGATCCTAGGCATGTTCAAGTTAGTCAAGTGAGGAGTCTAATTGCTTTAACAGATGTTTTTTCAGACATTCAGATTGTATCAACAGTCTGCAAAACAGTGCTGTACAGAGATAGCTGAACCAATTCCAGCTGAGATAGCTTCAAATTCAGATCAGCGCACCACTGTGGCAGGACTAATTAGCCCAGAGACAGCACCGTGCTGACACAGTTAGATTGCTCTAGGACCCATGCTAATATCCTGAATTCCATGGAGACGTGCCCGTCTGTTTAAAGCAGGCTCCGTTATCTGGATTACCACAACAACAGTGCACAATTCCTACATTTCTGAAGTGGCCTAATATTGTTGCCTTCTGTAATACCTGCAGCCACTGGCAATTGCCTCATTTATGGCAATTTTATACTTTGGGATACAAAAATAGACTTTTGTTACATTATGTATATCCTTAGGGATACTTGCATCCTAACACTGAATAGCAAAAGCCCCTTCATCGTCTGTACAAATGTTACTGTCAATTCTAATAATTTTGTTCTTCACACTTTCTTATTTTGATAGAAAATTGTCCTTTATGCTTACAGCTCATTTTCATATAAAACTTATATATCCTAAAAGAATTTTCTTTCATACCTCTAGCTTCAACTGTTCATTGTCTTAAAATGTTTTCCAATCCTACATTAAAAATAAGTTATTCATTTCTGAAGAAAAGGATCTAAATTATATTCCATATCTACGAGAAGGGAAGAGGTTTGCCTTAAAATATTAAGCTAATTAATTGGCTTATTTAGGTGCGTGTGTGTGTGTGTGTGCGCGTGCGCGTGCAGTGCTTGGTGGTGTTGATAAACAATTGTCCATCAGTCACAGTGACAGCAAAGGCAAGAGTCTGCTCAGTGCTATACACAGGTAGGGGCAGCTACTGGAGGAAGAGAGGTTGATGAGAGCAAAGGGGCAATGAGGGTGAGGTCATTGCTGTTACAGGAGGAAGCCAAGGGAACAGCTCTGAATGCCTGCAGCATCTCCATATCCTACCATGCTTCAGTCTATAACTCTGCTTTAACATCCAAAGTCATCACAAGGAAGACTCCTATAAACTTCTGTGTACACTGCACTGAAAATGTCATGTTAAATGCTGGTGGGGTCTGCGTGTGTTTACAACTCTGCAAAAAATCTGCACTGCCATGAATTCTGTCTTCACCCTCTGCTCTGCTTTTTGCTTGTGGACGTTCTACCAGCTTCACATTGATGACCTCTCTGAGTATATCAACCAGAACTTTAACTCATTAACTATATGGATGCTGCATGCACTGTGAAGTCTGTGGTTCTTGCTCAGTTACCTCCAGCCTTGGTTTCTGTATCAGAGAGATACTCCCTGAATCTCAAATGGCTTGTTTGATCTTGAGCTTGTTAATACAAGTCTACAGTGTTGACTTGTGAAGTCATATTGTGGAAGCACTTAAAGTACATTATGAGATAATCCCAACCAGTTTCATTTATAGTAGAATTACACTGACCTCTACATTATTATTATACATTTTTAATAATTTAATCCATAACTGTGAATTATATACAAATAATTCCATATATGCCTTCTGGGGCTCCTGGTGGATGAGAAGCTGGACATGAGCTGGCAATTTGTGCTTGCAGCTTGGAAGGCCAACTGTGTTCTGGGCTGCATTAAAAAAGGGGTGGCCAGCAAGGAGAAGGAGGTGATTGTCCCCCTCTACCCAGCTCTTGTGAGGTCCCATTTGGAGTACTGTGTTCAGGCCTGCGGCTCCCAGTACAGGAAGTATGTGGAGCTCTTGGAGCAGGTCCAGAGAGCCACTAAGATGATCAGAGGGCTGGAGCACCTCTCCTGTGAAGAAAGATTGAGAGAACTGAGATTGTTTAGCTTGGAAAAGAGAAGGACCCAAGGAGACCTCATTGTGGCTTTCCAGTACTTCAAGGGAACATATAAGCAAGACGGGGAATGACTGTTTACAAGGGTGGATAGTGATAGGACAAGGGGGAATAGTCTTAAAGTGAGACGGGGGAGGTTTAGATTAGATATTAGGAGGAAGTTTTTCCCTCAGAGGGTGGTGACGCACTGAAACAGGTTGTCCAAGGAGGTTGTAGATGCCCCATCCCTGGAGACATTCAAGGTCAGGCTGGATGTGGCTCTGAGCAGCCTGGTCTGGTGATTGGTGACCCTGCACATAGCAGGGAGGTTGAGACTTGATGGTTATTGTGGTCCTTTTCAACCCAGGCTATTCTATGATTCTATGATTCTATGATTCTATGATTCTATGATTCTAT
>JAPSGF010000011.1:15999043-16039266 GCA_035772895.1 Perdix hodgsoniae | reverse complement strand
ATGATTCTATGATTCTATGATTCTATGATTCTATGATTCTATGATTCAATTCTTTTAATAGCTTGGGAATTCTTATTCATGCCTTTAAGGAAGGCAGTAGTGAAACACTTTGGTTACCTTTTTAATTTAAACCAGGTTCTTAGAGTTGATGATAAACTCAGGTTGTAGAGATGTGTAAAAATTCAAAGTAACTTCATCCTTTTCTTTATCTGGTAGAGGATTGAACATCAGAACGTGCTAAAAGTTGTTTAATGATTGAGTGCTCTGACACTGCCTGGGACAGAAGCCAGTCCAGGACATTTGTTGGCTAGAACTGTGCACAGCAAACATCTATAAGGAGCTTGGCACCCCTGTTAGTGTGGCAGGTGTTTGTGTCTACCACCATAGAAAGTGCCAGACCACACAATGACAGCTGCTGTAAATCTTTCTTTCACTCTGCAGTTTTCTCCTTTAATCTGCTATATTATATAGAAAACATTCAAGTACTTTAATAGGCATTTTTTGTTAATTCTAGAATAAAAAGACTTGCTTTTTTTTTTTTTTTTTGGTGTGTGTGTGTGTGTGTGTCTTTAAAATGAGTAGTCTTAGTACAGTTGAGGATTTAGTGCTTTAGAAATTGGCACGGATTCATGGGAGCTTTACATGACTTGTAAGTAAAGTGAATCCATCATTTAGAAATTCTCACTGTAAATCAGATTAAGAAATTAAATCTTGTAGATAAATGTTTTGACTCTCACCGTCTTCCCTGAACAAAGAATAGGGCCAAAATATTTGTAGAAATTTGTGGGTTTTCTTGTGGTTAACCTAAATGAAGTTCACATATTTGCACTGTTCAGTATTCTGTTTCCTTCCTGTACCTACACAGTGTCTTCGCTTGTCATGCCTGGAGCAAATTAAAACAAAAGCTCTTGCACAGGATTACTGTGACAATGGTTATGAGAAGGAAAATTTTAAATTGTTTTGCCTGAGGGTGGAATAGGTTTCTTTATCAAATAAGAGATCTTATGAATTGGATATTAGCCATTGATTTGGCAAAGCAGCTTAAGCTCTAAGTTACTCTCCAGTGCTGTCTTGTCAATGTGAATGCCAAAAGCTAAAACTGATAGGTGGCACCTCTTCCACCTTCTCACATATTAGCACCTTTCTTAAAAAACAAAATATAACTATAAAAACACACAGTCAAATGAAAATTAGGAAAGCTGCAGTGCCACTCTGGGGTGGATGAGTACTTGGGAATGAAAATCGAGAAAATTTGCTTCAATTAGGAGCACTGAAAAACTTAGTCGAATCTTAAAATTGTTTCATACAATAATGAATGCTATCACCACATACCAAGAAAAGTGAATGTATAAGTAGTGTTTGTAATTTTTTTATAATGTATCCTCAATATTTTTCTTTTTAAATGTAGGGTAAAAAGAGTGAAAAATGAATAAAAAATAAATATCCATTTGAAATGGGTAATTTTCTGAATGAACATGAGACTTTACTGAGAGAATTACACTGAATATATATGGGATCTGAGCATGCCATCAAAGGCATAAAGCATGAATCCATAGGGAAACAGGCTTCCATAATTTCATTATTCACATTTTCCACCTCTAAAATGAGAGGATTACAATACAAGCATCTCTTCTTTTTTTTGTTACTGCACAGGTCTTTTGTAATATGGAAATCAATGGAGGAGGATGGACAGTTATACAGCACCGAGAAGATGGGAGTCTGGATTTCCAGAAGGGCTGGAAAGAATACAAAATGGTAAGGTTAAAGATGTGGAATAGCTGTAAATGCATAGGAAAAAGATTTTAAATAGTATTTGCCATTGTCTTAAGCAGATCTTATAATGGTGTGATGTTCAATAGTCCTTTATGAACTACCTTTTTCATGCATGTTGCTATTTAAAGTCATAATGTTCTTTCTTTTATTCAGCTGAGAGTTATTTTGTATGAATCAGGGTTTCTGCCAGTTCAGTTACTGAGATTAAAATGAGATGATATCCAGGCATATATAGTAAAGAATGTTACAGTCTTGTCTGCCTCTCTGAAGTTTGAAATTGCTGTCACATTGATGGGCAATGAGGATGTGCTGATATTCCTAATGTATGGATGCCTTCAACTAAGGGGAACTCCTCCAGAATTTGGAGCTTCTCAGATAGGAATGAAGAGTTTCACTGGGGTTTATCCCAAGCCACACAAGACCTCTGCCAATTAAGACAATGTACTGGAAATGTTGATACTTCAAATAGAATTAAAGTACAATAAATAACTTACCAGATTACAGATAACATTACATTAGCTGGTTATTTTCCCATTGCCAACTTAAAAAAAGAATTTACTCCAGTCTAAATAATTTCTGAGCTTCTCACTCATTCCTGGATCAAACTTCTCCATGGAGTTTCTTTCTTTGAATTCCTGAGAACTGGATTTCATTTCCAAGACATTCTCAGTGAAGTTTTCAGAACCATATTAGAAGCTTGGAAGAGGAAAATCTTTTTTTTAACAGTTTTTGAAAGGTACCATATGGAAAGAATATTTAAAATGCTAAAAAACATAAAGTAAGGTCCAGTCAGTAATAACTTAAATGCAGAAAAGTTCTGTTGCAGAAATTAAAATTAAAATAAATAAGTAAATAAAAGGAATGTCAGATTATTTAACCATAATATAATTTTGGATTCTAAGGATGCTTTGTTTTCAATATTTTTATATAACTAGAAAATATAAATTTTAGGGAAAAATTAACTATTTAGGTTCTTGACATCAGACCTTATCTACAATGGATTAAAAGATGATATAGTCTGTCACTTAATATATGTGAAATAAAATTAATATTGAAATGACAGATATTTTGGAATGAATTTTCAAAATTGGACACAATTTTTTAGAAATAATAAAAATAGAAAATCAAGCGATCTGGAATTTTAATATAGCAGAAAATTTAAAAACTGTTCTATTATATTTTGATATGAAGTCAAATAAAATACAAAACATCATTTTGGGGGGTGAACCAGAGATTTTAAGATTATACCATTCTTACTTATGAAGAAATTAGAATTTGTGTGTGCAATCTAACTTGCTCTTTACATATTTTTATTTAAATTTACACACACCTGAATTATAGAGATTTACTCCAGTATTTCCTCATTTGCTTTTTCACAGACCACTCTTTTTTTTTTCTTTTTCTTTTTTTTTTTTTGACTAGTTTTGACTAGTTCAATATAATCTACTAGTAGATGGCTCACTTTTGTAGTATCTATCTCAGACTTAGCTGATAAATATCCTATAGATGATGAATACAGTTGCTATATAGCTTTTTCTCTGCTTCCACCAAAGTTACTACCAAAGGCCTCTAGCTGTGGTTATCGCATCAAATGTTGGACAATTGAAGGTGGTAGAAGAGAGTGGAAATTACTCTAATGTGAAGGAGTTTGAGCTTCAACATAAGAGCACTATTGACTTAATTGCCTCATTTTTATTTTTTTTTCAGTAAGGGTGTGCATTGATTATTAGGTCACTTCACAGCTCCTTTCTAACATTATTTTTTCTTCCAATGAAAACCAGGTGCTGTGGTAGGAGATTCAGCAGTTCTTAAAATATGCTCAGATGTAGTTTCTAGATTTTCTAAGATTCTTCTTGTGCTTTTATCTCACTAGGGCATCTAATCTAACACACAAGCATTATCATGATGATGAAACAGCAATAATGAATCTTTGTGGATTCTTTTACCTTCAGCACATTTGGTTCCTATGGGAAAAGAACCTCAAAAACACCAGAAAGATTTGTTACAAGCAAATACTGAATGCCAGCTTTGATGTTGGGCTGAGAATCTCAGGTCACCAACCTGTGGTATTTCTAGCACCTTCACAGATTTCTGGTTCTACTAGTTTTAAGAGACCTTTGCATATTTTCTCTAACCCTACCTTGAGATCCTTATGACAAGTAGCTCTGAAAGGATGGACATAGGATGTTCTCTGCAAAGGTGATTGACAACACAGATAGTTACAAAAGTTACTCAGTTACCACTGATTAATCCTGCTGAAAAACCTTGAGGTAATCACTGTCTTTGACTCAGTTTCACACTGGTGCCTCAAGGATTTATGGAATTCAGTTCCTGTTCAGTGTATTTTGCAGACATAAACACATGAAATGTATCAATAGAGAGATAAAGCAGCCATAAATATTTCATAAGTAGGAAATGCAGAACTCAATCCACACTTTAATCACCACAGTGTTAGTGATAACAGTGCTACAAACTTCTCCTCATTCTTTTAGCTCCATTTTCACTTGTATCCAATCCCCATCCTGGAAAATAAAGTTAAACTTTCTTTGGTATCTAAAACAGTAGCTGACAAATAAAAGTCTTGTTCAGATTTATTCTGTTATCTTGTTTCTTATTGGCATGTTCTTAACAGTTCTTTTTTTTTTTTTTACATCAGTCATATGCTATGCAGTGTAATTTGTGCCTTTGCACTTAATAACTCATTTTTTATTACAAATTCTTATATATCGTATCAGTTATATATATTCAGGTATATAAATTTTGAAGAAATTCTGAGGAATTTCTGAGGAAAGGACTTTCTGAGGAAAGTCCATTGAATTCAGTCTTCTGTACTTTTCTTATTAGTATTTACTGTATTTTCTCTTTCATATTTTGCAGTGGATTCTTCACATTAGTATTTGTATCTTATCAGAAATATTTAAAGATTAGTGTCAGATAATTCCTTTAACAACAGCAGCTAGGATCACCCTAAAGCTGGCTTCTACTGTTTTTCACATCGCAGAATCACAGAATGGCCAGGGTTGGAAGGGACCTCAAGGATCATGAATCTCCAATCCCTCTGCCACATGCAGGGTCACCAACCTCCACATTTAATACTAGACCAGGCTGCCCAGGGCCCCATCAATCTGGCCTTGAACACCTCCAGGGACGGGGCATCCACAACCTCTCTGGGCAGCCTGTTCCAGTACCTCACCACTCTCTCTGTAAAGAATTTCCTCCTGACGTCCAACCTAAATTTCCCCTCCCTCAACTTAAAACCATTTCCACTCATCTTGAACTCATCTACCCTTTCAAAGAGTTGATTCCCCTCCCCTCTATAGACTCCATTTAGGTACTGAAATGCTGCTATGAGGTCACCCTGCAGCCGTCTTTTCTCCAGGCTGAACAAGCCCAGCTCCCTCAGCCTGTCTTCATATGGAAGGTGCTCCAGTCCCCTGATCATCTTCATGGCCCTCCTCTGGACCCATTTCCTCATTTGAAGTGGGAATTAGAATTTTAACTTCTGTAAACAGAATGTCTTTAAAAATAATTTTTTAAAAATAAATAAATAAATAATAGCTTACCTGAGCAATTTTTCATCTGGAGTTTTCATCTGATTTCTGTTCTGAGCAGTCTTCAGATCAGGGTTCTCCTTCCTTCTTTGGCTTAATAAAACAGATCTGAAGAGAAGAACTGCTGGTTCCAATTAGACTGTCTGATCTATGCATCTTTCTGTCTATCTTGTATCTGTCTATCTATCTGTCTAGTTGGAAGCATATCTTATAAGTTCTGCAGGAACAGATTCAATTTTTTCCCCGACAGTAGTGTGAATAACTATACAAAATTACATTGCAGTGCAAGCATGATCCTTCCTGAAAAATGAAGGTTTTGAGAGTCACAGGGTCATAGAATCATTAAAGATGGAAAAGACTACTAAAATAATCAATTCCAACTGTCAGTCAACCATGACCATGCCCACTAACCTATGTCCCTCAGTGCCACATAACCATGTTTCTTGAACATCTCCCAAGACAGTGACTCCCTCACTTCCCTGTCAGTCTGTTCCAATGCTTGAAGATTCATTCAGTGCAAAAATTTTTCCTAATATGCAACCTGAACCTCCCATTGCACAGCTTGAGTCCACTACCTCATTCTATTGCTAGCTACCTGTGAGAGAAGACCAACACCCACCTTGCCACAGCTTCTTTTCAGGTAGATGTAGAGAGCTATAGGGTCTCCCCCCGAGGCTTCACTTCTTCAGAACAAGAATGGACCTGGCAGAAAGAAAAAAAATAGGGAATACACATCCTCAGAAAAGACAGAAGACGTGCTGCTTCTTTACTGGAAAAAAAAACCACAAGATGAGTCAAGTGGTATTTGTTACATGGATAAGCTCATGAGAGAGGAATGCAAGGGGATAAAAAGACACGATTAAGACACAACTTTATTTTAACAATTTAATTTTAAATATAGACACAAATACATTTCTTACAAATAGTGCATTTCAAAGACGTGAGTTATAAATTGTCTGCATCTGAAAAAAAAATCCTTACTTCAAGCGAGTGGAATATATGACATAGAAATAATTTGTTTCTTTCAAACAGTTACCAAGTAATTTGGATACAAGGAAATGATTTTTAGTGACAGGAATGTGTATTAAGATATCCTGTGAGTAACACCTTTCACAGAGGCTCACTCATCTCTGATAAAGAATTGCCTATCACTGTACTTCATTAAAAAATCACTTCTGACTGAAACTGCTACTCAGTTAGCTGTAATAATAATTGACATTTTCATCAGTGTTACAAAATGAGCAATCTCTTCTTCTGAGCTTAAGCATGTACAGTAAAGGCTAGTTCTTGAAACTATTTAGTTTTGACCAAGGCTGCATACACTTCTACCACAGGATCTACGGGAGCAAGAATGAAATCATTTTTGTTTCAGAGAGCTTTGGATCACTAGACCAGGCAATGGAGATGCTATCACATAAGAAAGCATCTTTATTTTTTGGAATATTTCCTGATGAAAAAAATAACATAGTATTGAGCAGTTGCATTTTAACTATGCTATACTGAACATAGTCTTTAACGCTTATTGAAGAAACTCTAAGCAAAAGGTGGCCATGCTATTTTACAAGATCCAGCAGATATTTTGAGAGGTTTTGTTTATTTTTTAATAAGGGAGAGAGATCCTTAGGTACCTGCTCTGCTATCCTCCAAATGAACATTGTGTGCTCTCATCACAGAACTGTTTTCTTTTGATGGATATATGTCTGCCTGATCTGTTCCATTTGGGACTCACTGAAGCAGCCCTTCACCTTGGAATTCATGCCAAATCAGTGTTATAATTATCTGACTCTGGTGTTAATGTCCTACTCTCATTCAGTTTTTAGTAACCCAGTGAAGCCCAAATAAAAAAGAGAAGAGTAACCTCTAAGCCAAAAAGAAAGAGAGAGAGTGTGGAAGAAAATTAAGTCCTACCTTCAAAATTCTTTCTTTTTGCACAAAGGAAAACAAAATTATCTTTTTCTTTTTAAGGACATGAATATTTATCTCTAATCTATACAATTTATTTATTTGAAAATAACAAAATAGAAACTTATCTTACACTCCCAATTTGTCTTAGAATACAAAATCAAGCTTTCTTTTCTTTCAAATAAACTCATCTCCTTTGAGTACACATAGTAAGAGCCGCAGTAAGTATCTGTATATTCCCAGGATCCATTTTTGCTAGTTTGCAGGCACTTTGGGAAAGGGGTTCTCCATCTAGCCTGCCAATTTTAGTTGAAGAGTCAAGACATGAGATTGAAATCCAGGCAAGAGGAAGAATCACTTGCTATTGTAGATAACTGGAGGAAAAGGAGTTGTATGGGACTTACGTATTGCCAGGTCAGGGGTACCATTTTAGTGAAGTTTGTACTTCAATAATGGGTTCTGATGTTGGGATTTTTCCTCATGAGGAAATCTGATTCTACTGATGCTCTGTATGTCAAGGAAGGACAGAGACAATAATTTTTTTGTCTACTGATACATTTGGATTAGAAGGAACAAGAATGGCTGCAGAACTTGAACAAGATTGTGGAAAATACTTCAAGTGGGGAATAACTGTACATACATTGAGTTCGAAAGTAACTTTTCATTTAACCTTTGGAAAAGGTACCTTTGAGTTCCACCCAAACATATTTTTGAAACATTGCACAAAGTATCTGTTTGTATATAATAAAAATAACTATGAATATTTATTATTATTTTAATGTATTTCTAAAGTTAACATTATTTAAAACATTGGTTATTTCAGAAAAGTTTAAGCTGTTTCTATAGGCCATATGTTTATTTTAAAATAAATATACAGGGAATAATCTGATGTGATGGAAATGAAAAATTATTCTGAACTTTTAAGAAATTATCTTAAACAAAATTCATGCCACATCCTCAGCTAAGGCAAAATGAGCTGAATATTCTTTACGGCTTCTGGGAAGAACTGCTATTGTAAAACACTGAATTATTATCTGCCTTATTCAGTGAATTGTCTGACAGGAGATGAACCCATAGAATATATTGACTGTGTCTGGTTTCAATTTTATTTTGTCTATAAAAAGTCAAAGCTTCCTACGAACATTATCAGGCAAAATAAATAAAGTAAGAGAGATAATTTTTTAATAAGCTTGGAGTAACATGATTTAAGCAGAATACCCCCACAGCATTTGCCAAACCTAATAAAAGTCTTTTGCACCCTACTTATTATTTTTGAATAAGTATCAACTTCTTAAATTCTTCAGGTCATTTTTCAAATCAGTATTGAATCAAATTTCTTTGTGCTCATGACTTCTTTTTGTCTTTGTTAATCATTATGCAATTACAAATTGGCAAAGAGGTGATGTAGAACCTGGAAGTCATCTAGAGTAATTACAAAATACACTTTTATTGTCTTTGATTCTATGTGTTAATGCATATAAAAGGACAACACATTCCTTTTTTTTTTTTTTTTTTTTTTTTAAATATAACCGTTGGACACTGTGTCAAAACATACACAATTCTATGATACAGTTGTAGGCATAAAGAACCAGAAAACTCCTTTGCTTCATCCTAGTACATATATACTTCATCCTAGTACATATACATATTGCTCTGAAAATAAGTTGTGTTATCGTGTCTTCAAGAACCATTCTAAATGTAGTGCAAAACACTGCAAGATTATTCCTTGATAACAAAACTACTAGCTGGTTGTGATTAAACATCTTTTTTTTCTAACTTCAGGTGAAACTTGTCCAAAATACAATCATAATGCAGTTTTCAACAGCTGCAAAAATATATTTCCAGTTTGTGAAAAATAAAATGAAGCATGAAAATAAGCTAAGTCAAAGATTTGATTATGCTAATTACGATGTTCAAGAAACATGGCGATGTGGCACTGAGGGACATGGGTTAGTGGGCATGGTCATGGTTGACTGACAGTTGGAATTATTTTAGTAGTCTTTTCCATCTTTAATGATTCTATGACCCTGTGATTCTCAAAACCTTCATTTTATGCAAAGATTATGCTAAGTCGAAGATTTGTATATCTGCCTGTGGCTAGTGTTGAGCAGTTAAGAAAATGTATTAGGGAATGCAAGCATTTTCTCAATTTCTATAAGGTGCTAATGAGAAAAGGTAGGAGAGTTCTGAAAACTTGTCCTGTTACAATAACCACTCTTTTGGGAAATTGAAGTGCCCAGTTTACCAGTTATCCCAAAACCTCATGCAAATTTCAAGGGAAAACAAATATGACAGTGTTTTGCAGTAAAATTTAAAGTTTAAGGAATTAACCCCTGTATTTGGAAACATGTAATGGACAAAATACAAAAAGGTAATGACAAAATTATATCTCTTAGTCACTTTAAATGCAATTTTGGAACAGTATTGAAACCCCATTGGGTTTCAAAGGGAATTATAATTAAATACAAACACATTCATGAAATACAGATATTTCTTCTACTAGATTGATGGCTGAGGATGACTTGGAACACCTCTTGTACTTCACTGTTTTACGTGCAAATTTTTAACATGGAGCATTTGTTATAGTCATCTGAATACAAAAAAAAAAAAAAAAAAATGTTGACAGAGTCAATAGGTGAAGGAATACAAATACATTTAATAACAGTTTTGGGTCTGAAATAAACAACTTTTTCCCATATAAGTTGATAAACATGGTTTATAGGCAAGGCTGAAAGCATCTTATCACTTGGCACAGAGTTAAACAACAGTATGTGCATAACTTTCCTGTTAACTAAAATGCTCTACTTTCATTACTGAACAATTACTGAATTGACTTGTGAACAGCAAACCTAATGAGGTTTGTTTTTATAGAACTTTGTCTCATATTGAAGTCCCTTCTCATTACTAAAAATCTCCCTGAATTTCTACCAGGTATTTTCTAAGATTTGCTGTGGCAATAGCTTGAGTTCCCTTGTAATCTCCATCAAATCTCTCCCAGATGTCTAAGGATCCCTCAGAGCCATACATGTTGAATATCTACTTTTGGCTGGCTGGTTTGCTCCTGCTGATAGGCAGCTGGAAAGCTGCTGCATCTCCCTGGGCCTGTCCATCCCAGGCAGCTCTTTCACCTGAAACTTTGTTGAACTTCATATTTGTGAGGTGTATATCCCATTCTCAAAACTGTTCTGAAGGCAATTCATAAAAATAGCATACAGGTGTGCATCACAAATGCACAGGCTTGTTTCCATGAGTCTTCTGACTGAAGAAAAAAAGATTTTTTTGTTTGAAGATAAAATTCAGAACTGTACTTGAGGGCTAAAGGCACTGAGGTATAATCAAAAGAGCCTTGTATCATCTTTTTTTGCTATCATCTACCAACCTCAGGCTAGGAATGCAAACTCAAACTTAATTCATACTAAATCAGACTAGCTTCTGATTTAGATCTAAGAAAGCTCTGATTACCTGTTTATTTGTTTGTTTTCCAACCATCGTAAGTGCTTAATAAAATACAATACCTATCCTAAGGAGTATTCATTTCTTCAGATGTATTTTTTGTGTTCTGCTTACTTCTTTGTTTTTATTTCATAGCAGCAGTTTAATTTAAAAGGAGTGTCTCATAATAAAAAGAAGATAAATATATATATATATGATTTTTTTTTCTAAATAGGGCATGTCAAGAGATTTATTTGAGTATATAGTAACAAAAAGCCTTTAATTGTAAATGCAAATTGGTTTCAAGAATGCCGTTCTCCAATTAAAAAAAATATTAGTTGAGAAATTCAGCAGTACATATGAAACACAAATCATATTTAGCCTACTCATTTCTAATCTGATTTTCAATAAAGTAGCTCTTTCTCATGTAGATAATGCAGAGGCTTTCCCCATAACATTTTTTTATTATTATTTTCTCATTTTTATATTCCTTCTGTTCTCTTTTGCTTCAACTTCTTTTCCGGTGGTCAGGCGAGCAAACCACTTAGTGGTAGATTTTCATCTTAATGTAATAACATGTGAAAAAGGAGAAGGAAGTGTAAATGCGAACAAGAAAAATTATTATTTTCAGAATAATTATATATGGTGTCTGGAGTTTATATAGAACACATATGGGAACACAATGTTAAAAAGCCACATGTATTATATCCTGAATAAGCTGTAATTTAAATAAGATAAGACAAATATAACGCAGTAGAGCCACAGTTCAAAGGAGAGCCCCTACTGCTTGCCAGCAGTGAGAAAATTGGAGAAAGAATATGACAAAAATCTTCTTTTAAAGGGAGAGAGCTGTTAAAAATAATAATATATATTTTCTAGAATAAGAAACCACATAGATATCAATGTCACATATTTTGACTGGTATATAGACACCTAAGCTCCAGTGATAAAAGAACTTCTGACTTCAGGATTTTAGGGAGAAAAACTGCCTGCTGAGTAGCCCTGCAGAGTTTGTTTTCCCTTTCTCTCAGACAAGCAGCAATAACCATGGGCAAAAGAGGATGTCAGAAACTGGCTGAGGTTGCTCCAGCAGGTTGCTGCCAAAGTTGCTGTGGCAGGAGTGACCATTTATGAGAGCCATAGGGCAGAGAGATAAGGTGAGGTAATGGAAAAGATCAAAAGAACAGACACAAAATGTTGAAAACTACTCAGCTTCAGGCAGGGTTTATGCAGATGAGGAATAGGCCATTACATTTTAGAAAGTATATACAAATTAAAATATTAAAATATTTTAACAGAATCAAAGCAGTGGGTGAGAGACACAGAACCATCATGGGAAAGCTTGGGGAGCAGAGCTCAAACTGACAGATTGCTCTGTTCAAAGCAAGGTATCAACAGAATACTACAAACAGTATTCACAGGGACTGAAGTGGAAAACCATCTCTTTGAGAAGGAAGATATAGTGAAATAATGTTCAGGAAAAGAAGTGTGGAATAACATTATGCTTCTGTACTGAAGTCTGAGACTCAGCACAGACTGAATTTCAGTTCTTGCAGACTAAACACTTTGTACGTGGGTATCACTTCATGCCCTCTGAGCTCAAGGGTAGCCATACAGAATATCGTCTGTTAATACTACGATGGGCACTGAAGAGAGAAGGTAACTTCCCATAGTGAATGGGAGAAGAAAATATTTGACATTCATTGTAGTCTAGTCTACTCCAAAAGCAA
This sequence comes from Perdix hodgsoniae, assembly GCA_035772895.1. NCBI lineage: Eukaryota > Metazoa > Chordata > Aves > Galliformes > Phasianidae > Perdix > Perdix hodgsoniae. The sequence continues at coordinate 16,026,878 of JAPSGF010000011.1, read as the reverse complement.
AGATACTTTATTGTTAACTTCTGTCATTTCTTTCATATATCTGGCAGACACAATTTAGTACCAGAAGGTGAATTTGTATCAAAGCAACCATATCATTTTGTCATTCATTTAATTTAATCAGGAAATTTTCACAAGGGTCTTCTAAAAACATTCCTGGCATATCAGTATAAGCAAATCAGCGCTTTTCCAGCTTCCACTTTTCCTAACACTGGAACTACGAAAAACCATGAACTAGTAACCTTGAAGCAAAACCTTCACAAAAATAGATTACAATTTTAAGTAATATATTCTGTTTGAAGCCAGTAGCTCTCAGGTATAAAATAACAGTTTGTAAAGAAGAATAAATTTAATATATAGTATTTTTTTGTGTGCTAAATAAAGCTTTTAATTATGGTAAAAATATTAATAAAACTTAAGTTTAAAACCTGGAGGATGTACAAAAAATATATGTGATTAGGAGTGCAGTTTGAACACTGGTTATATTTTCTCTTTCATTTTTCCATGTTAGAGTATTGTATAGCTTGGAAATCAGATCATCTGAATATATGAAATGTAAGGAGAGTTAGGTACCTTTAATTACATTATCCTCTGCTGTGTTGTGGCTAATCTATAAAAATACTCTATCTCCTTAAATTAAAGGTTTCAAAGTAGCATAACACATATAGATATCTTACACCACCTCAGCCTGGTAAGATAAAATGATATTTATAGTAGACAAAATCTTAGGCAATATGACTCTGAGTAGATCAAGAATGAGGGAAACAAGTAGTTTAACTAGGGATCACTCATCAGCTGAGTCTTGTCCTACCTATTGCTATAAGCAGACGAGGATTTTAAACCGAAGGTCTGATAACTTCAGTTATAGCGCACAGTCACAGCAGAGAAATTGTCAGTACTGTCCTCCACCGCTAATTTCAATTCAGTGTGTAATCTATATAAATGTAAATAAATAAATAAATAATCATGATGTATGATAGCATTTTCATTTGGTTTAATTATCTTAATGATAATGAGGTATAACATCATATGAAATGAATCATAGTAATTCTTTATGTTCAGTATTGCCACTGAAGAATATACATAGGTTTCTCTGAAAGGAAAGCCTCCTATTTATTACCATGGAAAATATGAAAGGTACAAAGAGAGAAATAACACTGTTTGATAGTGCAAATTCTCAGTTACAAACACTGGTTTTCAACATGGTCTCCACCATTAGCTGTGCATTTTTGCAAGCGATGAACAAGATGCATGCCATGCTTCTAAAAATTAGCACCAGTGGAAGTGATCCACTGTTGCTGTTCCACTGCTGAATCATAGCATCCACCACCTCACTCTGATCAGATCCACTGTTTGGTCTCCAGAAACTTTCAGCAAGTATCAGTGAATGTCAATGGGTGTAATTTTTTCCTCATGGAGGAATTCAGTTTCATACTTTTGCTTCATCTGCATTCCTGTGTCAGATGCCTTTTTGTCATACTGTCCCTCAGCTGCCATCTATTGCATGTTGACAAAAAATAATGAGATACTGGTGGGAAGGATCAACCACTACTGCAATAGCACCAGCATCGCCTTATATTATCTGCCAACATAATTAAATAGGAGGTATTACTTTGGAGCAATCCTTATAGAAATTTAGCATCCTACTATTAATATCTTGTAATTGGGAAGTGATTTTCAATTGATAATATCCACTGCCCTCAAAAATATCAGTTGAATTTCACAATTTTCATTCATGTTAAGTATTGACGGACTCATTTTAGAGACTAGGACACAGAAACTCCATGACTAGTAATTGAGATGTATAGGTAAATGTGATGGTGATTTTATTATTGTATAAATATTCTATGAATTATGATAATTAAATCTAATTTTTTCTGCCAACTTTTTTTCTAGGGTTTTGGTAGCCCATCAGGTGAACATTGGCTGGGGAATGAGTTCATCTTTGCAATTACAAGTCAGAAGCAATATTCACTAAGAATTGAATTAATGGACTGGGAAGGAAACCGGGCTTATTCACAGTATGACAGATTTCACATAGGAAATGAAAAGCAAAATTACAGGTAAGAATCTCTTGAAATTCCTTTTTCTCTGCTGAGTGGTAAACATTGTTCATTGTTTCCATATTAAATATGAGAAAGGATAATAATATGATTCTGATTTTCTGTAGAGTCAAAAGGATGCTAAAAAATGACATAGAAATCTAATTTCTCATTGATGAAAGGTTAGACAAAAATTAATACATTTGAGAAATAAGGAGTGAACAAACAATTGCCCCATTTGTAAGAAGTGCTTAAAATCTGTATAAATTTTAGCATACCTAAAAGCGTCAGAACTCAAAACTGATTGAACAGGAAAAAATCACTCAGGATGTGAATTAAAATGACAGAATTTGCTGACAGAATTAGTATCATTAGTTCCAGAATTAATGAAATGTAAGCCACATGACAATCTAAATTGCTTCTTAACACTTGACAAATGTACTAGTGCCCAGTCCAGACATATATACGTCTAGCAAACATTTTGTGAAGAAAGTGTATGATGGACTTTTCTAGAAATTGTTATAAAAATGCATCCTGTGCCATAGTAACTCTTTATTTTTGCTTGCCAGCATCACTATCTGTGATAGAAGCAGCTCCAGAAGGCAGACCAAATAAAAGCCTGATTATTGAGCACTAGGCAGCTGGCCACTCCAGAATGCTGTTTGTCCTTTATCTAAGGAACTGCTATTTAAACGAGCCCTCTGAAGTTGAAAAGCACAGTTCTCAAACTTCTGCTTTTCCTTTTGTTCACAGTTGTCAGCTGTCAGGCATTTGCCATATTTGCTTTCAATACCTGAAGCACAGAGCAGCATACCTTTTTCAGAACTTCACTTACTGTTTGTTTGAAGTCATCTCGCCATACAAATTAGGTATTCTTTAATTTTGGTAGCCATTAGAATTTTCTGCTTGTGACCAGCAGTAAATTCTTCTTCTTCAGCATTGTTTGGACAAGTAAATGATTGTAGGTTATCCATACTTTACATTGGTTTCAAGAAACACAAGTTAACTAAGAAGTGTCAGACAATAAAGAAAAAACCTTCTGTGGTGATCTGGATAGTAGATAAACAGAGGAAGGATATTGAAATGAAAGGGAAAGCTAAAGAAATTGAGCATTTATGCTATGGCAGTACCTTGTACATTTGGAAGACACAAAAAAATTATAAAAGATCCAGGTCTAGCAATTGACTACAGTAAGTTAAAAGATGCAAATACCACAAAGTGATAAGATGTTTCTATGAAAATATGGAAACTCATTTTCATGCTGCTTTTCCAAAATCCAACCCCAACATTATGCAGCGTTTGATTCACTCTGGATAACTCCCAATTGGTGATTTCAGAAGAGTTCTGTTTTTTCTCTGGGTTGTTTGTATTCTCTTTACTACTTTTTATTAGCTTAAAGAATCTATGATTAAAAAGAGTAATGCTGAACACATGTATGTTAAAAATATTCTTGTTTCTCTTTCAAAATGAGACAGCTCCAAAAAGGTTTCTGGTAATATAGAATCAAATGTATTTATCCCAGATGATGACTGCAATGAAGGAAGTAGAGATGAAAATTTGTGTAGTGAAATAATACATGTATAATGATAAGTAATGGAAACAGGAAAAACATTGTTGCACCTCACTTGAAGGTTTCAATAGCCTGGAAGTTTTGAAGCAATTAATTTCCTTTGTAATATCCTTAGATTTCTTATTTACATGAAAAGATTAAACAGAAAGCTGTCTTTAAGTACAATGAAAATACTCTGATCAACTTTTTGCAAGCCTTGCACTATGTCAAGTAAAATCTCCATACAGTAAGAAGAGTCTGATCTTACAAGCCCACATTTAGTGCAGTGTTTTTTAGAAAGTCAAAGTACATATTCACAGAAATATAAAAATTTTATTATATGAGTCACCCAGAAATCACATAGCCTCTACTATTTTCCTGTATAGACTAGTGCACTCTTGTCAACACTGTTTCTGCTTTTGTGAGCCATATAGTTATGTTTTGAGCTGTGTCCTCAGACCCTCCAGAATCAACCCAGAAAAGTAATCATGTCCTAGGATTCCAGGCTCCACACTTCATACTCCTACATATTAGTTAATGAAAGCAGATATACTGATGCTGGATTATGAACAGCAAAAATTTTAGGCTTTGTGCACATCTGTTTTTGCTACTCACAATGTAGGAATAGCTCTTGCAAACGAGGCATGGGATGAAGAATGGGAGAAATAACATTTAAATTAGCCAAACTGTTTGTACCTCAGAATCCTTAGAAATGTTTAAAATACTCTGACAATATAGTAGAGTATTTTGTCAATCTGCTCTTTAGAAATCTTCCAATTCCTACAATGACTTACTGTCTTTGTTCTTATTCATGAAGAAACATGATTATATGATTAGTGAGTGCCACTTAGGTTGGCATGACTTTGGGATTGATGAAAGCATAAGTGAGAACTGTGAATGAATAGAGAACATCCCAACTTTTTTGAGCGAGTCACTGTCTTAAGATGGTAATTTGTAATTAAGGAGAACAATCTTTGTTTGGAACCAGCATGAGAAAGAGATTATGAAATCTTGTGAAAAAATGGGCGGTAGTATAGATGCATTTTTAGTGGGATAAACAGGAGACAAGTAGACAGGGAAATATCAATTATATAGGGAAAATTTAGATGACATTAGATGACTAGATAACATTCCTCAGAGGAAAAAAGTTGATGGAATTTATCGCAAACAGAATGGGGATATTCAGTGATGCCTTTGCCATGAGTAACTTTTTCTTTCTGTTGTACTTGAGTAGTTTAGATAAAACAGGGGATCAGTCTTATCTGGAATTTTTTCCTGATCCATCTGCTTAGTTTCCTTGTTATTAGCATCACAGTGAACTTTAGGTGGCCCAGAAGCAGAAGATGATGGAGGACACAGATGAAACCTGTAGGTAGGTAAGCAAGAAAATAAACATAGATTCAGTGCCCAGACCACAACACTGTTTTGCCAAAGATAATTAGAGGCCTGGAGCATCTCCTGTATGAGGAAAGCCTGAGAGACCTGGGAGTGTTCACCTTGGAGAAAAGAAGGCTGAGTGGGGTTCTCATAACTTTATAAATACTTAAAATGCAGAAGTAAATTTGATGGGGGCAGGCTCTTCAGTAACATGCAGGCATAGAACAAAGAGCAATGGGCTGAAACTAGAACACAGAAAGTTCCATATTAACACAAAAAAGAACTTCTTCACTATCAGAGCATATGGCAACCAGTGATCACAGACTGAACCTCTGGTTAACCACCTGAAGCAAGCAATAAGTCTACCATGGGAGTACAGGTGAAGGCAATTCACCTGTGCTACCAGAAGGGGTGGAGCCTGGCTCCATCTCTCCTGGATCCCATTTAAGTGCTGACGGCCACGGAGGAAGGATCTCTTTCTGGAGATCACTTCTCATGGAGTTTATTGTGAACCTACGTCATTGGTGAACATTTTTCATTTATTATCTTTCCTCCATGGTAATCCTCCTTAGCCTAACCTCTGTATACCTACTGATTGTACACACAGTGATGGAACACTGGAATACGGTGCCCAGACTGTGGAGTCTCCTTCTCTGTAGGTATTAAGACCCATCTGGATGCTTGCTTGTGTGACCTACTGTAGGAAACATGCTGTAGCAGAAGCTTGAACTAAGTGGACTGTAGAGGTCCCTTCCTACTCCTACAGTTCTGTGATTCCTTAATGCTAAACTACATCTGTCCATATGTAGACACCTGATTTCCCAAGAGCTGCAACTTGTAGTACTGCCAATGAGATCTTGCACTAACATAGTTAATTTTCACATGATGGAAAAGCAATGATAGCTACTTTTCTCTAGATTATAACTTAAAAGTGAGAAACTAAAAATAAATAATAAATGAACTGGATTTATGTTGAGTAATGTGGTGCATTATAGGTGCCATGGGAAAAAAAAATTCATTCACAAAGTATTTATTATTTTAATCTGATGGAGTTAGTTATTTGCAGTTTTCTTTGTGAACTCTTTTTAGTCTTAAACAATCCCATGTAAAATGAATGCTGGTATTAACCTTTGAGCCCTGTCAATGAGAGTTTCTAATTATACACTTGTTCACACTAATATACTTTTGTACTCCTTATGTTTCAAAATCAATCGATCAATTTTAATGGTGTGTCAGCTGATAGTAGAAAATCTCTTTATTTAAAGGAAAGCCAACTGAAAATTCACGTATGTCAGTCTAGAAATAATACAGTTTTCATTCAGAAATGTAATTACATTTGCAATTTTATAGAATTCTGTATACAAGTCTGTATTTTTAATAGTAGCATTTCTTAAGGCAGAAAAGCACGCAATGTGAAAAGCCTAATCTTTCATTTCATTTCTTATTTTTGTCACAGTTGACTCTAGAACTGTATAACGAAGTAATATCTAGAAAGCCAGTGTGAAAGCCAGAACAAGTGTTCCAAAAACTCTAAGAAGTTATTTCCTTGAGACTTTAGGAATGTATTACTGGACTTGCTTTGCAACATGTGAACTATAGGTTGTACAATAAGCCCTCTTCCAGGACAAAAGCAAAGTCTTCAGTATGAGTTATTCAAAGAATATCTAATATAACAAAGATCTAACCATTTCTGTGTATCCATTTATCCATCTGTAGTCTATTTTCACTATTAGATCTTTCAAGCCACTTCCAAGTTGTTGTTATCTTCAGTCTTGCTTTTATTATATTTATATATTATATTATCCCGCTTTTTTATTTCAGCTAGTTATTTTCCAATTGCCTTCAACTGATATATTTTCTTCATCAAAACTGAATACACCTTCAGGTAGTTTTTGGTAGGCTTTTGATAAGAAACTTTAAGTAATTTAGTTTGATTGTGCTTTTATATATTTAGAAGCTTTTCTGTGGTTTTTCGGGGTATTCAAGCACAGAAGCTTGTTTTCTGACATGTTCCACCAGAGTTATCACTGTGGAACACTGTTGGCATGTCATTATCTCTTTCTCCAGGCTTCTACATTCAATTTTTTTTTAAAGGAAAATACATGAGTAAGAACAAAAGTATCATATTTTCTCTTAAAGCTTATCTACAATAAAATAACACATCAGTTCAAACTTAAAGCAAGAAAAAAAATCTCCTTTATAGCAATTTATTGGACTTAAACATCATCCTGGATTTAGAGAATTTAAGTGCTTACAAACAAATCAAATGTGGTTTCTTACAGGTGGATGAGATAAAGATTTCCAGTGCTAACATTAAAGCTGTTGGACTCTAGAAACAGATTTCAGGACCCTAATTAGGGCACTTGAATCTCTGTACATGCTTGGGGATAGATAAGCTCTTTAGACTGGAAGCCAAGTCAGGCAGCGTGTAGAGCAGATAGCTGCCTAAAGTAAGCCATTAGGAAATTCTGAAAATAGCAAGGCATCCATTTATATCCACTGATGATTCATAGCTTGTGGCCTGAAAGTAGGAGACAATGTCCTGTCATACTCAGAAAAGAAATGAAAGAGCCTGGATTAAAGCCTTTGTTTTCCAGAAGAAATTCAGAGAACAATTATTGTTTTCCGAAAGAGAAGGACAATCTGTGCTGTGGAGGAACAGGCTCTTCACTGAGGCTCTAATACTGGTCAGGAAAGAATTCATTGTTCAAAGGATGAGTAGGTGTGCAAATCACTCCAAAATGATGCCTCCTATTTATTGCCGTGGGAAAAGAGCACAGAAAGACAACAGAGCAACAGAAAGAGCACAATAGCACTGTATGGTAGAGTAAATTCTCAGCTATAAAATACTATTTTGCAACAGTCACCACCATTAGCTGTTCATTTTTGCCACCAATGAGCACGACCCTGCATGTTGCACCCAATACAATCTGCACCAGGGGGCTGTTTTACTGTCACCTCTGCTGAAATATACCACCCGCTGCCTCACTGTGTTCACATCTACTGTTTGGTCTCCAGAAATATTCAGAGAGAACCTGTGAATGTTAGTAGGTGCACATGGAAGAATTCAGTTCCACATCTTTGCTTCATCCACGCTTCCTTGTCAGAAACCATTTTGTCAGAGTGCCCCTCTGCTGCCATCTGTTGCATGGCAACAAAATGTAATGGAATATTAGTGGGTAGGTTCCATTTCTACTGCCATGTTCCTCTAAGATCTGTTTCAGATGTCATGGGTCAGCATAATAAAATGAGGCATGACTTTTAGAGCAGTCCTCATACATACATATCACTTGTCAGTGAGATGGGAGGTGGAACTCTGAGACTGTTCTGCCTGCTCCAAAGATTACATCTCACTCTGGGTTAATAGTCTTTGAGTAAATGATGCAAATATTATATATTGGTGCAAAGTGAAATAGATCATCCCTGGACTCTGAATTCAGGCTGTCCACCACAGAGACATATATAATGTCTTCTGTTAGGTTCTATTTCTAATTAAAAAATAAATAGCACAATAATTAATTTTAAATGGGATAGTAATTTTCTTATTTGGCACTCAAGAATGCTCACTGTCATCTTTTCATTCTTTAAATTTACATGGGTCCTGTGTAATGCCATAAATGTTAAACTTTATGCAATATATAATGACCACCAGAATATCAGTTAGCACAGAGGAAATTTGTGCGGGAAGTCTAAGAGAGATGCGTAAGGACGTGTCAGAAGTTATAGATGTATACGATACCATGGTGTGAGCACTTCCATTACTGGTTGCTAATAACGAGTACACTGATGATTCAGCACTGCAAGACAATGAGTTGAGTTCAAGGGCACAAACACTATGTTCTCACAGAATGCTTGTGAGAGACTTTTTCAGAAGTAAAATGCAGGATGAAAAAAATATATCAGTAAAATTTAGGGTTACAGAATCTCTCTCTCTTTATGCAGATTTGATGATTCTCCCTAGTTTTGTCTAAATATTAGGAAATGGAGCACATTTTCAAGAACCAGAACACAGGTTCAGCTCAAAAGTATTTAGCCTGGACATTGTTCTTGTCATAACTTTAATCATACGTGAAGAAACTGACACTTCCAAATGTTGGGTCAGGTAAGGCTGAAATGTAGATAAAGTGGATGAATGTGTCCTTAAAGGATCTTGGTTAGACAAACTGTATTATTCCTATGAATGGACAGACCTTCTGTAAGAATGAACTAAGTGTTTACCTAGCTGAACTAAGTGACCCCCCTCAGAGTTGACAAGATTCTGAAGAATTTCTTTAGAATTAGTGGCAATATATCCAGAATTTTAAAAAGTCTAAAATTTAATTCTCCACAATGAGGAAACAAAGAAAGGTAGAGACTGGAAGCCAGAGTTTCTAACAGAGAGGTGCATTTCCTGTGCTTGCATTGGTGTTGGTTCTCTCTGACCACTCTCTGTGCTCAACAGAAGTTGGATAGACCTGTCCATGTGGCACCAAGCCCAAGCTAATATATCCTGCCCTTTAATGGTCTTGGTGTCACACATTGTGACAGTAAAGCAGCTTCCAACCAGGATGGTGTGTGGGCAGAATGAGCTCATGTCTGCTCTTGGACCCAACAGAGTAAGCTTTCATCTGCCTGCAAAAAAAACATGTAGGAATTCTTAGAGTGACCCTTATTTAATCTAGTATGTTTGTGGTTAAAGTCTCTGAAGTATGTTGCCAGCTGCCCAGCCAACCAGATCTAGGTTTGATTGTTTTTGTTTGTGTTTGTTTTTTTGTTGTTGTTGGTTTTTTTAATCAATAATTCTTCTATTGGCAAATGTATCTACAACCTGATTCTGAGAACATTTTCTGCCTCAATTCATTATATGTTTAAGAAAATATCAGCAAAGCAGTATGTGAATTCACATCTTTCATAAGACAAAAGCTGAGTGTACCTGTGAGGCTTAGAGAGAATTTGGTAAAGAGGTCATCCTATTTTTCCCAGAATCAGTAGCTGCATTAGCCTTGAAGTGTTGGTGTTGGTTTCTAGGTGTTTTGTTGATGTTGAGATTTGGTTGCTTTTTTTTTTTTTGTGGGAGAGACAGATGGGATTGAAGAGTACAGTTGTCTCCGCTAACTGGAAACATACCTGAATTTCCTTTATCTCCCTCTGAAGTGATGGTAACAAATGTGGTATTACACATTATTTGTTCCACAGCAGCAGTATAATTGGTGAGTTAGAGCACAAAGTGGTGGCATGCACTAGATATAGAGAGCTCTGTATTCACATAAACCTACAAATAGATCAAATTTGAGCATCAGAGCACAGGAGTATTGTGATCTGACCTTTCATTTTGATTAGTTTGTTTGCAAAGTTAAAACAAACCTTCTTTATTATCATGAAAGAAAGAGGTACACAATAACATTGGAAGCCTAACTGCAAAGAAAGATGAATTAATGTGTAGTGCTGTAGACAGAAGAGTCTTCAGTCTTCTGTTTCATCAGATATGAAAGGGTGCTAAGTTTCCAGTGTTAAATTAGTGCAACAGCTCACAACACTTGACCCAAGTGAACATGCACAATTTCTGTTCTGTTTTCTTGTATTTGGTTTGTAATTTGCTTTAATACAAGAATTACTATTGTAATTTGGTCTTACTGAAGTAAAATCTCTTTGTACCTATCTCAATTCCATTTGAAGCAGAATTGTAACTCTGAATCACAGCTTTTACAAGGTCATGACCTTTGTTATTAGTGGGGAAAAAAAAAAATAAATAACATGCAAGACATGCCGATCTCTGTTCGCCTGGTCAGTGTGGCACCAGTGAAGAACTTGGATCATAAATGGGTGACAGTCAGTGAAACTTTCACTCATACATGACTGTTTATAGGCCACAAATAACGCCAAGGGAGTTGAAATATGTTTTAACAGTCTGTTTATATTTTTCTATGGAGGTCTTAGTGCCACATAACTCATTTTGGCATTTTTTAAACTAAATTTTGCATTCAGAAAACCAAGCAAGTGGTGAAGCCAATATTTATTTTTCAAGTAATCATAAGCATTTCACAGAAACTCTCTGTTTATCACTTTTAAAATTTGTTACTTTTTTTTTCTGAGCACTTGCCATCAGAATTAAAGTCTAGCCTTTGTATGATAACAGAGAAAAAGGCCAGAGAATGAATGTAGTAGGGTAGAGCCACTGAATAGTAAAAGGATTGAGCTGAAATTGTTTCAAACTATTCAGGCAAGATGTGGGTTATATGTTTTCATTCTGCGTCCCATTTTTAATGCCATAACCCTTTAAGAAAAAACAAAACCCACAACATATTATCATACCTGCAGTGTGAATCATCCTGTTGAGTAAGGCAAGCCTTTCATCCTCTTCAGCATCTTTTTCTTTTTCTCTTTCTCCTCCTCCAATTTCTTCATTTTTCATTCAAAGTACAATTAGGCTCTGATTGAGCCACGCACTTAGGCATATTTTAAAATAAATTTTAAGCACATACTTAGTACTTAGCTAAGTCAGTACTATCAGAGCTGTTGCAGAAGGTCAAGTCATTCTTGCCTCTTTATTGTTGTACAGAATTTAAGATTACATCAAAATAAAATATGTATATATTATGATAAGAATGCGATCACAACAATTACATTGTCCTTAATAAAAGCTTGCATTGTTTCCCTACTTGGAAATGATTGCATTTCCTGTCATCTCCAGAAAGTAGTCTTTCAACATCCTTTACTATTTACTGATTTCATTTTATACAGCCACCAAATTAAGCCTATTAATCTAATTAGCAGAAATTCATAAAAATTTAAAAGACTTCTACTTTTCTTTTCTCTTCTACTTTTTCTACTATTCTATCAAGACTGAATAGACATATGTAAGTGAATGGAAATCCTGGCAAACGTTTTCTTTGAAAATAATGTCCCCAGCTCTGCATTCTCCTCTGGGATTCACTCAGTGCAAAGAACACATCGCTTGACACGAATCCCACCATAAATCTTGAAAATCTCGTGCAGAACCCAAATTATTTATTTTAACGTGTTATTCATTTAGTTATTTCTTTAAATTGTAGTCAGTTGGCAGCTACAAACTAATTCCATTCCAGTTATATTATAGCAATGCTATAGCATGATTTGAATGGGTCAGTAGGTCATTAACACTGGAAAAAGTTCAAAACCAAAATCTACAAATGCCCAAAGGAGAACAATTGTAAAACAGGATTATACTGCCAGAGCATAATAATTTTAAAGTACAAACAATCCAAATAAAATTGATGAAATATTAATTGTAGACTATTTCCACTTCTGTCAGAAATGATTCTTTTCCATATAGTAAAGCTCTTCACGAAGAAAAAAGAATAGCCTAAGTATTTTAAAGATGCCTCCTATATTTTCAATTAGCAATTTTGCCAGTGGCAACATGGGGGAAGTTTATTCAATCTAGATAACACGTCCAATTCAGTATTTAAGTAATTTCTTATGGTGATTATGTATTACACCTTATTAAACAATTTTGGAAGGAAAATGTAGTATACATGTTATGGCTCTGTAATTCTGTGGTCTAGTTAGTGTTCCTCGCTTATTTTTAGTCAACGGCTTTAGCCATAATACACATCCTGAAGGAATATCAGGAATGGATCGTGGTCAGATTGACAGCATTTTATTTTTGTTGTGTAAAATTGTAAATGCTTCCATAACATGAATCACAGGATCTGGTCTACTTTTAGGAGATACTTCAATGTCAGAGACTTTTTTGGACCAGGCCATTGTCCCATTTTATTTTATGCAAAATCTTTGGAATTTGAAGACATTGTCTCAGTACTAGTCTTCATTTTTTACATTTATTTTTTTATTCTGTTCCTCTCTCATCAATATTCTTACTACCTAATCTCACTGCTTACAGAATAGTTTGTACTATATACTACTCTTGATCTCTATTTCTCCTATAGGGCAGGCCTACTTAAGGATTACTTATTTCACTGCCTGATTTGTGACTTGAGATGTTATCTTGACCATGCAGCTTCAGAAAAATAGTTTGATGCTTAAGGAAGAGGCCAATATAAAATAAAATATCATGTCATTTTCTGCTCTGAAACATAGTCCAGACCCCCAGGACAGTGACTTGTTTCAGGCAGACTAAGGCAGGGTAAGCTCAACAAACTTTTGTCTGAATGTCCACAATTTAACAAACAGTGAAGATACATTTTAAAAATATATGTACTATCTCAATTTAGGAATGTATTTTCATGTTAATTTTACGTGGATATGTGTTTCTTTACATGTATACAAATACATATAAGATCTGTGGTACATGAAAAATTATACATGTACAAAACTTAGCCATCTCACTGACATTTGTTTTCTAATGTCAAAAGGCTTTCAAACTAATTTTTGTAATAGTAAGTACTAGTAATAAGTTCTTACTGAAGGCAGTCTGAAAATACTGAGAATGTGAAATCACTGAGTGCACAGGTACTGCTGTTTTCCTGAAAATGGAAAAGGACATCAGGCCTTATAAATGGTATTTTGCAGAAGAATAATTAGGAATTAATAACAATCATTCTCAATTTTTTTATTTTTACTTGTGTGATAACTTTTGGCAAATACTGGGGTAAAAAAGGAAAATGCACTCAATTATATGTTTTTTTGCATCTCTGTAAATAGAGATAAAAAGCAACATTTGAATGTCATCTTAACAGTTTTCTTCTTCTGATTTCAAAAACAGAATGGAGTACAGAAAAGTTTTAATAGGAATAATTAAGTTGTAGACCTGGACCTGCTGTACATAACCTCCTTAGAGCAAAACTGTAGCTTCAGCCACAGTTTTCTGCATGGTTTTTACAGAGTAAAAACAAAAAAAAGCCAACAGAAACAAAACTACATTGTTAATGTACTCTTAAGCACAATAATTTAAGTTAATGTGCTTATACAATTTAAGTATCAAACACCAGCATATCTCAAAGAGATTTATATATTTTTTGAGATAGGTCTATCTGTGAAATTTGTAACTTTTGCAGTTACTTATGATTAATTACTTTCAATTAAGTAAACTCTGTGATAAATATTTCACTGTGGCCTACAAATGATATTTTTCAATGACATTTCAGGATAACAAGAAGCTAGTATCTCTACAGTAGTCATCAGAGTAAAAATTAGCACTAACAACATGCTGATATATTAAGTTTTGCATTTAAATTTTATCCTAAAACAGTTAATTAGGATAATGTACAGTGTATGTGGGTGACAGTGGGTAATTAATGTCACCCTCAGTGTAACTAAAGCATGGATTTATGGAATTCACTTTTATTAAATATTCATAGAGTTTCAACAAAATATATTTATCTATGAAATTTTTAGGACTCGAAGCATATTTTGGAATAATGATTAAATTTAAATTTTACTGGAATCATGTTGGTTTTTGACTGGATTTTCAAGGAGGATTAATTAATTCACAATTAAATAAAATTTCAAACCAATATTCAATGAACCCAAAGTTTCAATGAGTGGAATACAAATTAAAATAAAAATACACAATCAATAGACATAAGCAGCAAGAGGTCTGCTTACTTATTTATAATTTACATAATCTTTTCAAACTTTTATAATATGAGTTTCTTCTGTGCTGAAAAATCCCTCTAGAATCAGTTTTGGCATCTCTGCTGTTGTCTTCAGCCAAACCCAGGAACTGTACTTTAGCTGGGAGAAAAACATTTTTAAATTTTAAGTTTACCAAATTTCTGTAAACTTGGCTTTCCAAGCCTTGCGTAGATGTCCAGATAAGTTCTAAATTTGTTTTTTTTTATTTTTTATTTTTTTAGAAGTTGACCCATTTTTAGTGCTACCAGAACAATTTGTATTATCATCATTGTACATATTATGTGCTTATATGTTATTTCAAGTTTGAAAATAATCTCTATAGTTTTTAAATGAACATAGTATTTATTATACAGAGGTTAATTATCACAAAAGTGGCAGTTTCTGCAGCAGTAGGAAATCTTAGCATTTAATTAGGTGGTGGGACAGTAGCAGGATTTTAACTTTTCGTGAATAAGAAAATAATGAATCTAGTAAATGAAAAGCTGCATTTTAGATTTCCACCAAAGTATAATGTGAATGATTTTGCTTTTGTAAGCATTGTGTTGAAAAATATTTTTAAAAGAAAATTGTAGTATTAGATTAACGTATCTCTTTTGTGCTGCGTTTGGTGAGAGATTAGAGTAGAGGGAATTAGTTCCCTTCAACACATCATTGCCATAGTAGCCTTTAAATATGCTTCCATCCCAACTAGCAGGAAAATTGAGTGTTGTCGTATTTTTCCTCTCCATCGTCACCATGTTACTGACATCAGCTGCAAACTTAGCAGCTTATGCTGCCTCAGTGACGTTTCTGTGGCTTCTGCAGCATGTATTTCAAGCAGTAGAAGCATATGTTTGCTTGTTCACTGTCCAGGAAAAAAAAAAGAAAAAAAAAGTGTATTTTAAACATTTTCTGTAAGTTATGACAAAGCACAATTTGTCTATATACAGTAGTATGGCACGCCATCTGCCTTGTGGTAGGAAAAAATTGTCTGGCAATAAATCTGGGTATATTTTAATCATCCCTGGTCACTGTACCTTGTCCCAAGTTATACAGCACTTGAGTCAATTACTAATGAAATTTAATATAGGAAAAGGCAAAATCTGTTATATTATTTCTGTATGGTCCCATCCAACACCGTAGAAAAGCCCACTAGGTGCCTGCACAGTTTGTTGTAATGTGTATCTCTGTTACTTTTTCATTGCTCAGTTATTAGCCAACATTCACCCCTCATCCTGCACAATCTGAAACCTGCCCTTTTATCGGTTCCCCTCCTTTGATCTGTCAGGTGCGTGTGGCACAATCACAAACTAGAAGTAGCACTAGCTTTCCAGAGAGGAAACAAATTTTTTTTTCTTTTTCAAAGTCTACCTACCCTGTAGTCTGTAGTGTTTGATGTACCATAGGCTGTACTTGAATTCTGTAGGAAAAGTGTTCATATTCATTTATTGCTGTATTTAATAATACCTTCTTATTTAATTTTGTGTTGTTTCTATAAGGATAGTACTTACTGCTGTATTAAAACCTAAATGAAACATTTTTCCCTGAAAATGTAGGTTATACTTAAGAAGATTTTTTCTAACAGAAAAAGGATGTAAATGTGTGCCCAGGCAATCTAATTCTAATCTGAAGGACAAAAGCACCAACTATAATGTCTTGTACTCTGCAACTCAGAACAGTTCAAGCTCACAAAAGACTACCTGATCACCACAGTTGGTTCATTCTCTTCAGGAAAGAGACTGTGTTTCCCCTGAATTCACAAATGTACTCAGAAATGTTGCTCCTTATCCTTGAGTGAGAGTACTAAATACTGAAAAAGTTGAATACTGACCTAGGCCTTCTAGATCATTAACATATTTTGTCTAGCTGTATTTTTAACAGCATGTTGACAGACTTTTCGGTTTCAACCTCAGTCACAGCAGATTTTCTTTACAGTGATTATTTATCACATTATTTATCAAGTATTACAACTATTACAACTTTATCAATTATCAAGTATACAACTTTATTACAAAAGTTTTCTTTCTTTTTTTTCTATTCAGAGATAACTGTTACTATTAATGCTTCATGCCATTTTGCAGTATGTCCACAAAGAAAGCATTTTGGGAACTAATGTATTCTTAATTGATATACAAAATGTGTATTAGTGACCAACAAACCTGTGTGAGACTTACAGACATCCTAGCTATTTCACTGACAGACTGCTCTAAACAAAGAACTTAATGATTTCTAGAGACTCGGGAAAAAAATTATAGAAAGAAATAGCTGATATCTCAATTCCGGAGACACTGACCTCTCACTAGTTCCATTAAAAAAATAAATTAATTAATTGAGGAAAAATGCTCTATAAGCAAACACTGAAACTGAAATAGTTTCCTTCACCATTAATAACATTTAACACACAATCTTTACACAAGGATTTATGATTGCATTTATTTTTTATATCTTCTAATGTCTCATTATGTATGATGCAATTTTCATAAGAACATTTTTCAGAATTACTCAACTCTTTTTGTACTTCATCTGCAATTATTCTGGGTTCACCTATTAATCTCATCAAACATGGTGTGAAAAGAGCTGAGCTGTGTATTTTTGTGTATTCAGGTGATCTAATCAAGGTGATCAAAAGAAGTTTCTGGTGTAGATTTGAAATGACTTTTTCAGGCTGCCCCAGAATGTTTGTGTAACTTTTGTTAGAATTATTCTTTTCATGCAACATAATTTAGACTCATAGAATCACCAAGGATGGAAGAAATCTCCAAGGTCATTGAGTCTGATCATCCACCTACCACCAACATTTTCTCACCAAACCATATCCCTTAATACTACAACTAAATATTTCTTGGACACCTTCAAGGATGGTGACTCAACTATCTCCCTGGGCAGCCTGTTCCAGCACTTGACCACTGTTTTTGAGGATAATTTTTTCATGATATCTAACCTGAACCTTCCTTGGTGCAACTTGAGGCTATTGCCTTTGCTTTCAAGGGACTGGAGATAGAGGAACTGTGCCCAGTACTAGGAATGGTGGAAAGCAAAATATGTTTAAAAGTTCTTCGTCACCATCTGTTTACATAAATCCCTTGCTGTTATTGCAAGAGTAGTCACATGGAAAAAATGCAGAGGGAATTTCTAATACTCATTAGATAAGACATAGCAGTTGCTTTTCTTTAATGTACTGCTTTTCTGCACCAATTTGATTCTGTTATCAGTGAAAACTTAACTAAATCTAAATTATAAGATACCTACTGCTGACTGAGGGCTAGCAGAATCATCAATCACTAGTGAAGGACAGTGATGTGCTAATCTCACATCATGCTGACTGTGACACATATGGTTTGAATGGGAGTTCAGAAACAGAATAACCAGCTGCTTCAGTATCAGTTTTGTTTTTACTTCAGCCTAAGTTTTGACCCAGTGTGGTGCCAACTTTACCATATCATCTATTCCGAACTCTTTTGGATACACCAATTTAGGTAGAAAGCTCTTTAGCAAAATATTCCCACTTTCTAGAATCACTGAATCATAGAATTGTTTGAGTTGGAATGGCTCCCTACATCTACAGCTAGATCAGGTTGCTCAGAACCCCATCCAGCTGGACTTCAACATTTGCAAGGACAGGATATCCGCTACCTCTCTGGGTAACCCATTTCAGTGCTTCCCTACCCTTACCGTATAATTCTGTTTCCTTATGTCCAGTCTAAATTTCCTATTTTAGTTTTAAACCACTTCCTTTTGTCCTATCACAACAGACGCTGCTAAAGAGTCTGTTACCGTCTTACTTATAACCCTCCATTTAGTTATCTGAAAGGCTGCTATCAGGCCACCTCGGAGCCTTCTCTTCTCCAGCCTGAACAGCCCCTATGAGGAGAGGTGTTCCATCCCTTTGATCATTTTTGTGGCCCTCCTCTGGATGTGCTCTAACAAATCCATGTCTCTCTGGTACTGAGAACTCCACATCTAGACACAGTACTCAGGTGAGTTCTCACCAGAGCAGAGGAAGGGAGCAGGATTACCTTCCTCAATCTGCTGGCCATGTTTCTTTTGATCCAGCCCTTGATATGGTTGGCTTTCTGGGCTACAAGGGCATATTGCTGGCCCGTGACCAGTTTACTATCCACCAATACCTCCAGGTCCTTTTTGGCAGGGCTGCACTCAATCCTTTCGTTTCCCATTTTGTATCGATAGCTGGAGTTGCCATGACCCAGATGCAAGACATTGCAGTTTGATTTGTTGAATCTCATGAGGTTCACCTCAACACACTGCTTGATCCTGTCTAGGTCTCTCTGGGTGACATCCCATCCCTTTATGTGTCAACTGCATCACACAGCTAAGTGTCATCCTAACATGCTAAAGATGAACTCCATGCTGCTGTTGATGTCATTGATGAAGATATTAAAGAACACTGGTTCCAGTACTGACAGCTGAAGGACACTACTTGTCACTGATCACCATCTGAACATTGAGCCATTGAATGCCACTCTCTGGTTAGAATCTTGCAACCAGTTCCTTGTCCAGTGAACAGTCCACCCTTTAAATCCATATCTTTCCAATTTGGAGAGAAGGATGTTATGGGAGCCTTACTGAAGTTGTTCTCTTTTTTGGCCCTGTCACACTTTTAACCTGTTTCATCTTGTAGCCTTGGAATATGGTTCATCTTTTTACTGCCGTAGTATGGTAAACCTACTACACTTGCTTACTTCAGGTTTAGAGCTAAATCATTGAAGGCCTATGATGTTCAGGGAAAGTCGGACATAACTGGAAAGATTAAATCTGCTGCGAGTGGAATGTTTATAAAATATCAGTGCAAGAGCTTGTAAATAATTCTAATGCCTACCCCATTGGGGAAAACACTGCACATCAGCACACACACTGTTTTTTTCTTCAGTGTTTTCTTACAGTATAAGAATATTTTTTATTGGACTAAGTGAGTTTTACAGTGTTGATTGTTAGTAAAAAAACCTGGCTAGCATTTTCTTTCTGATTTAAGTAAATAGTATTTGCTTTTTATACTGACTTTATGAGACTTCTGTGAGTTTTGGTGTTGCTGATATAGTGGCATTTTGAAATCAGATTGTAGAGATCATGTGAAAAGTAATTTTTCTATCAACACAACCTCAGAGAAGTTTATTTTGTTCTGCAAAAAATTAGGCACAGCTTGCAAAACAAGGCAAAATTCCAGTGAAAGAAGTTGAGATCAATTCCAGCCTTTACTTTATGTGGAACAAAGAAACAATGAACAAAGCCAGATCTTAATGTAATTTTATCTAAAGAAAGCATGCTTTGATAGACTAACATTACAATTATGGGATAATAGCCACTGTGATTGGACAATAGCACAATGTAATGATCTTGCTGTACTTTTGTTCCTCAGTTGTTCCTTGTTAGGCTTCTTAGAGTGTTTGTGATCTTTTCTTTTGGCTTGCAATTTGCCTTATCCTTTCTTTGTATTCAAAAGTATTTGACTGTGCAAAGTATTTACATCTAATCCAAGAATTTTTATATGTTCATGTATATACTCATCTATAGATAAAATTTACTCTAATAATTGAACCTCAAGTTATTTAATCATCAGATACAGATCAGGTGACAAGCAGCATCAAAATCAAATGAAGGTATCTGTTGGAAAGATAGTTCTGACAGTTGTCTTTCTTAATTTTTTATTTTATCATATTAAAGTGAAGCATCTACTGTTTCCATTTTTAAAGATGGAAAATAAGTGCATAGGAAGAATTCAAGTGAAAATTAGGTGAAGTTTAAGCCAGTCTGAAAGTGTGAATTTTAGACTCTCTAGAACCCCAGGCAGTATATATATAATTCCACATCTTGAGATGTCTCAGTACCTTGGCATAAATCTCCTACATGTCTTAACTAGGATAGAGAGAAGAAGCTTTTCTGTAACAAGGTTCCATTACAAGTTTAACAAGATTGGGTTTGTGTGGATCTAACATCCATAGATGTGTGCAAGACAACTAAACTAGTATCTGTGTACTTGGTAAAGGAAAGCTGTCATATGGTATCTGCATGTCCCTTCTCCTCCCTCTCAAAAGGAGATCTTCAAACACAAAGTTCTGTGAGAGAACTGTATTTTATTAATTTTATGTCTAGAAAACAGATTCTTCTTCCAATCTCTGAATGATGCCAATGTCTTAACTGCTGATTTGTATAACAGACTGGGCTAGGGATGTTCCCCACTTCTGCTGTTGACACTATGATCAATTTGAAGCAAATTATCTATCTTCATATAAACAAAAGTAGGAATGACATTCTGTTTAAGGCATTTGCTTTTTTATTCATCCAAAGTCACTGGATTAAGCTGAACAAAATCTGAGAGGCAGTAACCACAATCAGCAAATCATAACTGCTGCTCTTTTTTATCATGTTATATTGCTCTTTTTTATTTTATTATGCTGCTTTGTGTTTATTGAAGTTAGGAAGGCGTTTTTCTAGGATAGGACTTCCATCTGTAAATCCCAGAGAGAAAGTCACTTCTTTCCCGTTTTACAGATTAAGTACTACCTCTTAGCCCATTACTCATTCAATATTTCAGAGATATACATATCCTTCTTCAATAACCCTAGAAGCAGCTTGTTTCTCACCTTTTTATAGTAAAGCAGTCTATTCCAAATCATGTTGTTGGTTTTTCCTGTTCCTCCTGTATTCCTTTCTTTAAAGCTTCAGTGAGATAAGTATAGGATACTTCTTCCCCTTTCCCTGGCCCCAGTGACTAAGGCTTGCTCCTGAGATGGGGACATTATGTCTTCATATTTCTCCAGAAGACTCTGAGATACTGTCTCCTTTTTCATGTATATGAAGACATTATTAGCAAAATATACCTCCATCTTCCAGCAACGTTTTATGAAAATATTACAAGCCAGATGTCTGATTTATGTTGCTATGTGCAGGAAGTAATTTTTGCTGCAATTGTCAGTCTCCTCATGATGTCCTTCTCCTTGAGATTCTTACATAGAGACAAGGAGAAACATTGTATGCAACCTTATTTTCTCTCCTCAGTACTTCCAAGTGTTTGCCCCTGTAGCTGTCAACTCAGGACAGACAAGGCCATGTCCTCTCTTCTTCCTCTGGTGGGACAGAAGTGTCCCATTCAACATCCTTGTAGGTGGTGCATTTGACTTTGGGCATTGTGTTGCTGAGCAATGAAAATGCTGTTGTTACTCGCTGGAGCTGGGCTTAGATTCCTAGATCATGGTTGTGTTTTCAACTAGTTGACAAGGCTCCTTAAGGAAAGAGATATTTAGCACTGCAAATCATTAAGACTTCTGTGGCTTGAACTCTTAGTTATTTTTCATTCATCACTCAGAGACAGCTTTGGCAGAACTAAGTTCCTGGCTTGTCATGTAACGGATTTCAGAATTAAAAATTCTGAAACTGATGAAACACCCTTTCAAGCGTAGGGATTAATAATGTGATTACCATTAGCAGGAAGTGCTGTTTTTCTATCACAGTAAAGAGAACAGCTACATAAATACTCAATCATTGTATCAATATATTGCAGATCTCTGGGCACCTCTTTTCATTCCATTTCCTGTCTTTGACAGCTTCCACTTTCTTGTGCTTTCCAAGGTGGATTCCCTGTGCTCAGTTCTGCCATGGTGCAGGGACTGTGTCCTGCAGGGACTACAGATACACTGGAAAAAAACTCAATGTCCTCATTTTACTAAAATAAAAAAAGAGACTGAGCAAAAACACAAGACATTTCTGAAGTTTCTGAAAGTACTGTGTACAGGGCAAACTTCATATGCAAAGAGATCTTGGTATTTTATGGTTCCTTTTGGTGACATTGATTGTTTCCTCTTGCTGTTTCAGGCTTTATTTAAAAGGTCACAGTGGAACAGCTGGAAAACAAAGTAGCCTGATCCTGCATGGTGCTGAATTCAGTACAAAAGATGCTGACAATGACAACTGCATGTGTAAATGTGCTCTCATGTTAACTGGAGGTGAGTACAATTCTAAAAATCCATAATATATTGTTGGGAGTCCACTCTGTTTTCCTTAAACAAATATGGATGAAGCTGCATGCATGGATGTGTAAGTACTATGTGAAAATTCCTTTTATTATTATTACTCCCACTCTTTTCTTTATGTGTGTTGTGGTAGTGCCAACACTGCACAACAAATCTGTGGCAACAAATTCAATAGGGAAAGCACAAGTTAGCATTCTTGTTGAGGTAAGAAAGGCTAAGTAAGAAGGAAAGATGATTATAAGATGCTGGAAAGGAATACCTCAGAAAAAAGAAGAGAGAAAGGGCAGGGAAATAGAAACATATTACATTCTGAAAATAATGTCTGCTATTTATTTCCATGGAAATTACAGCAGATACAAAAAAGTACAATAAACAATTTGATAGAGCAAATTTTCAGCTACAAAACACTATTTTTCAACACAGTCACCACATACCTATGCATTCTCACCATCAGTGAACAGGAAGAACCTGCACACTAGGCCCATAACAATCTGCACCAGCAGATGTTTCACAACAGTGTTTCACAGCTGCTTTGATGACATCACTGCTAGGAAAATGTTGCCTGCAGAGTTATTTCATTCGGCTGAATAGATGGAAAATAATTCCAAACTATAAGGTGGATGTAGCAGGGGAGTCCATTCAAGATTAGCAGTGTGCTCTATGGCCTTCTAACTGATATGAGGCCTGTCATTAATTGTGTTGCAAGAGAATGGCTTTCTTCTCTGGACTGACTCTGGAAGTTTGAACCTTCAGTTTAGTCAGCACTGTGATGTAGCATTCAGAGTTGATGGTTTGTCTGAGATCCAGAAAATCCAAAAGAATCACCCCCTTCCAATCCCAAAAGACAGTGCCTATCGCTCTACCTTCTGAGGGATGTCTCTTGTACTTTTTTCGATAGGGAGTTCACATGTCACCACTCCATGGACTGCTGTTTTGACTATGTCTTGCAATGGTGACACCTATAATGATGCTGTCCAGGGAACTGTTACTTTCAGCCTTGTATTGATTCAATAAGTCATGACAAATTTACATATGGTGTTATTTTTGATCCTCTGTGAGAATTCGTGGGACTTACCTGGGGCAAACTACAATATTCCAGCATTACCACTATTGTTTCCAAGCACTGAAGGCAATAGTGAGCTCTGTTCCCTGATTGTAATTCACATATTTGTGTGAATGAGCTGATTGCATGATGTGACAGCTGGGCATGACCATCTGGAATGTGGCTTGTCTTTTATGTTGTTCTCACCACTGTTGAAATGCACTACCCAAGATGAATGTTGAGTATCAATGGGTGTAACTTTTTCACATGGAAAAATCCAATGACACATGTTTGCTTCATATGCACTTCCATGTCAGACAGTATTTTGCCAGACTGCCCCTCTGCTGCCATCTGTCACATGGCAACAAAATGTAACAGAATATTGGTGGGAAGGTTTCACCTCTGCCACACCATCAACACCCACCTTTGATGTCATAGACAGGCGTAATAAAACAGGAGGCGTTACTTTCATAGCATCCTTCATAATAGAAGTTTAAAAATTATCAGAACGTGGATGTGAAATATATTATGTACTTCACTTAGGGGTGTGATACTATTATTGAAATAACTACTGTGATTCAGCTCTCTGTCTTATGTACACATATTTGTGAAAGACCAGAGCTGTAGACTCAAGTCATGGCACTTAGGTGTTCTGTAATGTTTAAAACAAGAACCTTAGTGAGCAGAGTCAAAATGCAGAAGACTGCACTGAAGGATAAATCTTGCACTGTGATTCTTTGATTCATAGACCACATGACCAAGAAAGGCTCTTATCTTCACATCCAATCTTCTGAGAATATCCCTCTGTGATTTCTAACATCCTTGGAAAAAAATCTGGAGCATAAAAATTATTCTGTATTTTGAATCAGACTTTAAACCTGATATTATTTGTGGTTACTGGCACTCTGAGCATATCCAACTCAGGCCACATTCAGGCATATATGAGATTAGCACTTCTTAACAGAAGATGGTTTTTTTTTTCCAGTGGAAATTCTTAGCAAATGCACAGCCTACCTCCTCATTCTTTTTCCTAATTGGATATTACCCAGGTGGGAGCGTCTTTAAGGAGCTGATTTTTTTAT
The DNA here is from genome assembly GCA_035772895.1 of Perdix hodgsoniae. NCBI lineage: Eukaryota > Metazoa > Chordata > Aves > Galliformes > Phasianidae > Perdix > Perdix hodgsoniae. Next base: position 16,002,270 of record JAPSGF010000011.1, on the reverse strand, counting down.
TAAATGTCAGTTCATGAAACTTCTTCCAGCAGACAAGCAATCAGAGAGTGCTTTCCCATTTGCGTAGCAGAAGTTACTTCTGGGGCAAATAGCGGGTAAGAAGTCAATAGTTGATTTTAATTAAAACTATTATCTTTCCCCTCAGAGACCATGCTAAATGGGTAAATTCTTCCAGGGCAGGTCAGAACCCAGTGAGAATCTCCTAAATGGGAGTTATGTCTGTGCTGAAATGCATATTCATTCATGTATCTGAGCTGCCTGGAAAACCACCTCTGCTCCTAGACAGCTAAATCTGGGAGCGGTGGGTTTTGTTTATTTTCTTACCCTGACTTCTGTGGCAGGTCAATGCCCTACTAAGGTCAGCCTGCTGTTGAATAACCATTCCACAAAGATTCACATATATTTTGCTGCAGCAGTCCCGTAAATCAGCAGGAAAACCACAGACTGGAATACGCTGGTAGCATTTGAAAGGAATAAGTGGGAGTGGGGTGAATTACCAGAGGGTGAGGAAATCATAAATAGAACAAATCACTGCAGTGTAAAAGGAGATGCAACTAGACCTTTAAAAAAGGTGACTGAAGCAGCTATGCAGCATTTAGTAAGGTGTAGCTCCTCAAGAAGAGAAAGACCTCAGCCATGCAAATTGCTTTGAAACATGAATAAAACTCCCTGCTATATTTTACTCAAATATTGCTATGATTTACTCCTTGAAAAAGACTTTCTCATTCCTGTACAACTATCCAAAATTGAATTAAATACCAAAACATTTGTTTAGTGAGTAGACTTCGGTTTTATGCCACAGAAAAAGACTGATTAAAGTAGCAATTCAAAAGCGGCTTTGGAAAAGATTTTTTATTTTTTTTTTTGAAAATTATCAGACTTTTTGTTAGTTTTGGCAACATCACAGACAGCACATTAATGATGAATGATATGAAATCTAAAGGCAGGTTCCTTGCTATCTTGACAGTTTGGATGATCTTGTTATCTCTATGAGGTGAACTGAATATATTTATGTCAGGAATAAAGCCTGAGATAAGATGAAGCTCAGAACTGTGATATGGTTACAGTCAAGGCTGAAAATAAAAATGTAAGGAAAACACACATTTCTCTCTGTGATCTTACTTGTTGTCAGTTTTATTTGGTCTATATAGAAAATATTTTTTCTCCTCCTTTCTACCAAAATTTCCCCAGAATAAAAAAAGATAGCGAGCAGATTATCATATAGCATCAACGAAATTTTGTGTTTTTGTGCTCCTTGTCCTTTTGAGAGCCATGTTTTGCTAGTTGACTCTATTCTAATACTTATTTTAAGGAATAGTTTGTTCTCATATGAGGTGGATTCTCAACTCCTGTGAACTTTTTACAAAAGTTACATGTTTTAGCTGTTTTTTATGGAAAACATAGAAAACTTCAACAAAGCACCCTCAGTTTACTTCAAGTGGAGAAAAAGTATATTAATTGACATTATTTCTTCATTTAAATTTGATATTTGTCTAAGTAGTTTCATCTTTTTCTTTTTTGAAAATAATCACAAGGGACTGGTGCAAAATTTCCAAACAGTAAACCGAGCAAAAGATTGTGTTCCCATATCATTTCAAAAGTTATTCTAGAAGAGTATGCCAGTGATCTACATGCAAAGATTTTTGTAAGATGCAGCACTTTAAATGTAACAAAGTCTCATCAGAAAGAAGCACTGAATAGGTATTCAAGGAAATTCAGATTGATTTGCAGTGAAAGAGCACTTAATATCTATGGATCAGATCTGTTGGCATCAGGCCAAAGAGCATCCTGACGGATGCCACCTGTTTACATAGACATTTAACTTCAGATGACATGTGAGAACATAATTAATCTTGTATTAAGCTTGACAAAGTGATATGAGAGGATATTCTAGATGTCTAGCTAAGACTGAAAAAGCATAGAATTATTTAGGTGTTTTATTTTTTTTTAATTGACAGGAAGTAGAGGTCCATTTGTCTACAGTCTTTTGTCTCCAGCAACAGTAAACTATAGATACCGCAACGTGGGTGTAAAAACAATGCAAACAAATAATACTCCCCCTGTGTATTTCCCTAGTCCCAGTCTTCTGCATCTCAAGGGTTTCTTAAGTCAGAGACATTTCCCATGAATATATCTAACGGTCCTTGCTATATTTCTTGACTGTTTGGTGAGACGCTGCTTGATGGGCAATCCCAAACAGTGGTGCTTATATTGTTTTACTTGTTGTTTCTCCAAGTGGCAAATTTTACAAATCTCTGGCAAAAGCAATATAGAAGATTCCTATCTTTTTTGGAGGGAAGTTCCTGTTTAAATGTAGAACTCTGACTGTATGTGATCTGGACAGAATTAAAAAATACAGCTTCTGTTACATTTTATTTGAAACAAAGGCTTTGAAAGTAGTAACCTTGGTGCACTTGAAATTATCTGGCCTGAATCCCGAGGATATATGTCCATTTATGTAGGAAAGAACAAATTTTTATGTTTCATTTATTGTTGCTTTCATAAAAATGTTACATAGCAAAGCACCGTCCACGAAGAATCATTTATACTACCAAACATTTTGTAGACAGGAATATAACCACTACATAGATATCAAGTTATTAGAATTGCATTGATTTATGCTGGAAATGTTAGAATCATACAATCGTAGAATACTTAGAGATGCAAGGAACCTCTAAAGGCCACCTTGTCCAACTCCCCTGCAATGAACAGGAGTATCCACAGCTAGATCAGATTGCCCAGGGCCTTATCCAGACTTGCCTTGAAAGTCTCCAGGGACAGGGAATCCTCCCTGTCTCTGGGAAATCTGTTCCATTGCCTCACCACTGTTACTGTAAGAGACTTTTTTCTAATATCCAACCTAAATCTACCGTCTTTAAGCTTGAAGCCGTTTCCCCTTGTTCTATCACCACAGATCATGCTAATGAGTCTGTCCTCTTCTTTCCTGTAGCTCTCCTTTAGATATTGAAAGGCTGATGTCAGGTCATTTTGGAGCCTTCTTTTCTTCAAGATGAATAGCACCAGCTTTCAGTTTGTCCTTGTAAGAACAGCCCCATCTCTTTCAGCAGATCCTTGTAGGATCCTTGGATTATTTTTGTTAGATGTATTTCATTAGACCTATAACTACTAAGAATATCATCATTATATTACCATGTTTATAAGTGCTAAGTATGGACAATAATAATAAAGCATTAGGAGAACAAGCAGAACCAAGCAGTGACTGACTA
>JAPSGF010000011.1:15979402-15998643 GCA_035772895.1 Perdix hodgsoniae | reverse complement strand
ATATATATACTGATATATATCAGATATCTGATATATATATATACTGACTATATATATATATATATATTTAGTCAGTCACTGCTTGGTTCTGCTTGTTCTCCTAATGCTTTATTACTATTATATATTATGTATTATATATTATATAGTACTATACTACTATTATATATAATATATACAAATTTATACTACATATATATATATTTAAATTAGTCTATTTCTGTATTTTGATGAGAACATGTCCATCAGTCTTCAAGTTTCATATTATTTTTACTTCACAATTTATTAGTATTATAAAAGGAGTATATCTTTCGTATTTGATATGAAAAGATAATGACTTCTCAGTCTATATACTCACAGCTAAATTCTAATTTTATTTTCAGAGTATCAAGTACCAACAGCTAAGTCATAGTCTGACCAACCCGACAGTCTAACAAACAATAGAATATAGACCTAGAAACAGCCTTCCTCCCAATGACAGATTCTTCTGTTCTTCTCTAACTATTTATTTTTGTCTTTCTGTTCATCATAAAGATTTCTAATGATAAAGATTCTGTCTTGTAATACAATCTGTTGCTGATTTTGGCTACACTAAGCATCAGAAAGTTTTTATTGATGTTTAAACTAAGTTATGACAATTTAGCTTAGTCCCATTTTGTTCTATCCTTTCTTACTGGAAAGATTCTTGGATTCTTCCTTGCATTCCTTTGGAAAAAATGCTTTTTTTTTTTTAGCAGCTTTCTTATAAATTTGAGATTTTTATAAATTCCCTTCTGTCTTCTGTAATCTAGATTAAGAAAACCTAAATCCTCTTACTTTACCTTTTTTGGAGTCTGCCAAGTTGCTACAAGTATAGCTTAAGGTGTAATTTACTGCTGGATCCAATCTTCTAGCTGAGAAGTTATCAGTGCAAGAACAAACTTTAAGAGCCTAAGTATTACCATCTAACTTATTTGAAGTGCAAAAGATTGGAAACATTGAAATCATTCATCAAATAAACTGTCTTCCAAATATTAAAGGCTATTTCAGTATTTTTGCATTAGAAAGTTTTCTTATTGGTTTTATTGCCAAATTCACTAAAATTTTATGAACAAAACTGGAAGGCTAGAAAAAGACATTGGTTTTATGGAATCCATTTGTTCCATAAAATCATAAAAATTGGAATATTATTGTTCAAACTGTATTTGAGTCTTACTGAAGTTAGAGATGTTCACAGTAATCAAGAGGGAGAGCCAAGGCTAAAGAATAAAGGATTATCAACTGTTCAGAATTTAGACATCTATTCCTTTAGCATGTAGAAATCAACTAATAGTCTCTCATCAAAGTTAAGTCACTATTAGGAAGCTCTCAATTAACACTAGATTTGCAGTTCATTTGTGAACTGATGATTACTAGGTTACTAAAAAAAAAGTTCCACAAATATACATGTTTAATTACAGTTTATACAAGCAAAAATAACAACAAAAAAGTTGCTAACATTGGAGAATAAAAAGCCTTTTCTATGAAAAGCCTTTTCTATGTTTTTACTTTTGACAACAAAATTTCTACTATAGGAAAATTGCATTCTTAACAGCAGATAACCATTATAAAAGATTTTCAGTATATTTTTCTAGTAGAAGTAAGTAGTAAAAGTAAAGTAAAATAAGTAAAAACTCATTTTAGCAATACTACTTTATTAGGTAGTTTTGTGCACAAGAATTTGCGTACATTATTATAAATATAATTATATACAATTATATTCAACTAAAGATATGGTAAATGCAGGTCTGTGAGGTTGATGTGATGATAGGTGGTTTAAGATGTCTGAAATATTCAAAACTCATTTATTTAAAGAAAAGAGATGATGACATTTAACAACTTCTCAGTAACAGCAATGGTAATTAAAGAGCAGTGCATAGGATTTCACAAAACATAAGTGTGCTTTATTCCAGAAGAGCAACTGTCTTCAAGAGTGATTCATATTTATTTGTATACCTTACTTGCAAACAATCTAACGATGTAACATCTAAATTACTATTTGTTTGGACAATATACTTTATGACCTAAGGATTGTCATTGCAAACAGAGATGATAGCATTCCTGATAGAAAAATTGTTAATTATAATAGAAAATTATTAACAGTGAGTTAGTCACAAAAGACCGTAAGACTATCCTCATTTCAAATAAGTAACTAAGCACTTAATCTTGACAGCAGCTTGAAGAAACTACCTGGGTTTCTAAGTAAAAACTTTCTTAACCTTCTTGTGAAAGCCTCCTCTTTATCACTTCATTAGTCACTTTAATATCTTTCTTCTACTATTATTTCTCATAATATCTACCTTTCATGATCCATATGCATGATTCAAATGTCCCATGGAAATCATAGCCAAAAGTTATATCTGAGGTTAAAATCTTACTGCTATTCCAAATGGTCTTGATGCTCATTTGGGAAATCGCTTTGTAGTGAAACATAAACAAGATTCTTCAGTAGAAAAAAATCCAGTGAAAATCAGGAAATAAGCTAACATCTAACTATTGGGAGTCTTTCCTTGTTTCAGATTGTCTCACAGCCCTGGAGCTGCTTTGTTTGCTGCACTGGCCAGTGTTGCAGATACCTCTTTTAGGTACTTCAGTTTTATGTTCCCCCATTTCATCATAGCTACTAAGAAAGACACTGCTTCTATTCCTCTTTCCCAGTCTATAAAATTCGGTTTGTAGGAAAAAAAACATTTCAATTCCATTTATCCAAAGATGTTTACTTTGGTGTTGTGACATGCACTTAGAAGTTTTGTGATAATCTGAGACCCTATGGGGAGTGAAGAGTTTTCAGAGGACTACATGGGAAGAAGTAGAGAAATAATCAAATAGGGAAAAAATAAAATAAAATAAAATTAAAAAAATAAAATAAAATAAAATAAAAAAGGGGAAAGTAGGTTTGTTTTGTTTTGTTTTGTTTGTTTGTTTGTTTAAAGAAAGATATAAGCAAGTAAAGCCAGTATCTTGATGCAGTATTGGAAAAATCTTTTTAAAATATTGAACAGCCTCACAAACAAGTCCAATACAGCAGGCAAAAACAAATGCTCACTAAAACATATTTTGAAAGAAGTAATTGTATAAAAGTCTGTGATGTGAGAATTAAGTGGGTCCTCACAAAATATTTGTAAAATCTTATGTATCTTTGAATCATTTGATTGTTTAACACAGATTTTGAATAGCACTGCAGAAAACCTTCTCCCCAAAAAGTCAGTTCATGCCTCTGTTGCAGTTCCTTTAAGATGAATGAAATGGTATCTAGCACAGCTTGACATATCTTCATCCCAGCACTGTAAACAGAACTCAACTGCATCTGTGTTCCAGCTTTGAAAAATGAGGATTAGATTTTCTCTGTTTAACTTCGTCTTAAGTTTCTACAAGATTATACTCTTGTTACAGTAAAACATCATCTGTACAGCTTTCTCTTTCTTTGCTTATTACCCCCTTAGGTATATCACTGTAATCAAAGGGAGGTCAATTGTATTCAAACAGAGGTCTGCCAGAATTTATCTGGCATAAATTCTTCCCTTAAGATTTCACTATGAAGTGTTACTTCTGAAAAAAAAAAAAAAAGAAAAAAACGAAAAAAAAAAAAAACCCACTAAGAATTATCCAAAATTTAAGAAATTACTTTACAAGGCTAAAAACATAAATTATATGAATTTGAATACAAAAAACCAGTGTAAACACTGAATCTATAGGCTAATCACTGCCAGTGATTTATCAGTAGTAGTAGTACGGTATGGTTTAGGGTACCCTTGTAAGTGTGTTCATTACAGATTGATAAAAGGCTCACTGTCAGTAGGAGGATACTGGAAGATTCACTAGGGCAGCACCCGTTTAATTCTCAGTTTAGTTCTGTTTTCAGACTTTAGATTGGGAGACACACTGAAAATTAAAATTCTGTTTTTCAGTCCACAGTGGCACCCGTGGAGTTCAGTAGCCTCTCATTAGTCAATCATTGTTTGCCTTTACTGGTGCCTGAAATAGTTTTGCAAGGGGTCCTGCACAACTTATAATGCTGGAACAACTTTTTCAAAGCAACAAGCATCTAGCCATGAAGAGTAACAGCCATCACCTAAACTTCATATCTTTATTTGCCTGAAGAAATAAAGGTAGCGAAGGCAAATATTCAGTACAACAGTGTTATATGGACATATGCATAAAACCTGTGCTGAAGATTCAAGAAGACTATAAGGCTTGCTATGAAGAAAAGCTGCAGAAATCTTTATGACAAATAGAACTTCTAGCCACCAAGGTCAATATGTTCTTGTCATTGGGAGTACTAGCTCTTTGCAGCCTGGGAATTCATTCTGCCTTTCTCAGTCTGAACACTTCTGAAGGCATCTTCCCACTATATTGCATAGATACTCTGTAAGGTATTGCAGAAAAATACATATATTCCTATCAAGATATGCTGCAAAACTCCCACTAACTTCAGTGGAGTCAGCATGTCACCTAGTTTATCTTTGTCAATTTGTGTTCTGTAATCACATTGTTGCCAAGTTTCATTAAAACTCAAATTCCCCTCACAATCCAAAATTCACCTTAATACAAAATGTTTCAACTTTTCGTACTGTTGAAAAAAAAACCAAATGTTGTGTAGGTTTTTTGGTTACTTTGTTTTCTTCTGCTTTTTTGGTACTTCGGGGCTCATGGAAGCTGAAGGGCAAATCATCAAATTCATACAGAAGGGATACTGCAAATGTTGCTCAGGGCTCTTCCATTCTAACACACACAAATAGTTTGAGTGGGATACTCTCACTGCGTTTGATGTCTTCATCACAGTTAACTAATTTAGAGTTCTTCTATTATTGGAGATCTTGGGAATGTAATCAAGTGAGGTTACTGGTTAATCTCATCTTAAAGCATCTACTTAAAATAGATCTGAAGAATCACACTTTTTTACCACTGGTCCCATTTTCTCCCCTGGTTAAAGACATATAAGCATATCTTTACTACAGAAGTCTACAGGCAAGATGATATTTTTGCATACAGTGTGCAACAAAAGCTGTGCTCATAGCAAATTTGAATTTTCTGCATTCAACCATAAAAAATGTTAACAGAAATTCCATCACTGTTAGTAATATTCACAAGTACTTGATAAGTATTTCTGGTTTATTGTCAGTGCTCTGTTAACAAAGCACTCACAAAGGTGCAGGTATTGCTCTTCATGCATTTTCTTTGCCAGAAATCTCAGGTTGAAAAGTTGCCGAACTGTTGCATTTCTTTTTAGACCTAACTTCTCAGTTTACTGCTCCTTCAATTATGCCAGCTCAACAGTTCACAAAATCATTCTGCAAACCAGACTTTTTTTTTTTTCAAAATATCTATTTTTATTTTTTTCCAAAATCTACATCGCCCCACTTTTCAGAACAGTCTCACAATGCAGCTTTAGGAGCAACAGTCTAGAAGCACAAGAGCTGGGGAAGACTTTTCTTGCCCTGTGTTTCTGAAAGAATAAAATATATGAGACTACACTCAGACTTCAAAGTGTCAGTGAGAAGGAAGCAGGGAAAAAACAGGCAGGGTAAAGGTGCAGAGAAGATAGCACTTTCTAATACTACTTGTGATACCAATCAATTGTATTTGTAATAGCTTTTCTTTCTCAGTGATATTCACTGAACTAGCAATATTCTGCTACTGCAGACAAGTAAATATAGAGCCTAAAAAAAACCACATTGGTTCTTTAAATTTGAATGGACATTTGTCAATTCTCTAAGTCCAGGTAAGAACTTGGACAGATAAGTGAACAAATCATGGATCTGAGGTAGGAATTTTCTGACACTTATGACCCCAAAGTTTTTGTGTTAGGAAAACTTCAAAGTGTGGCTTAGGAAGCTTGAGACTGAATATATTTTTTACATTCAAAGCATTAGGAAAATCTGGGACTGAATGCAACTGTTCATGCTCAAACTGTGCGGGTGGTGAATACACCTGGATTGAAGTTGGCCATTCTGACACCTGACCACATGAACCAACTAAACCATCTGTCCATGCATAGGTATTCTGTTTATCTCAATGTACACCATTATGAATACTAATTATATTTCATACGAATACTGTAATAACAGCACAGCACGATCATATTCAGAACCTATGCTTGCCAAGAACATCCTACCTGTAACCAAGTATAAACTTTCTGAGCAGCAGAAAAAACACAGTTAAAGCAACTGAAAAATATCAGTAAATAAATTTAAATCATATATATGTTCAAAGTAACTAAACAAGTAAAATTATGCAAACTCTTTGTGAGTTATTGTCTTATTATGGTATGTTTACACAAATTGGATTAACTGTGTTACTGTTTAAACATGCAAAGCAGTTTGTCTTTATTGTTCCTGTTTCACATTCAGTGTATACAAACAGAAGGTGTTAAATACTTTTCTAGATCTGTGTATTCTCCAGCACAGCTGGCTATAGAAAACTACCCTCACCATCTCTATTCCAAGATTCTTTGTGAGCTTTATGAGCTTGTTCATGCCAGAAGTTGCTAATCAGCTAAACTTAGAAAATGGAAGTAATCTTAGTCTCTTAGTAGTCTTGCAGATAATTGTTTTTCTTTAATGTTTTCAGGCTGGTGGTTCGATGCCTGTGGCCCCTCCAATCTCAATGGGATGTTCTATACAGCTGGACAAAACCATGGAAAGCTCAATGGTATCAAGTGGCACTACTTCAAAGGCCCCAGCTACTCCTTGCGTTCCACCACCATGATGATTCGGCCCTTGGACTTTTAAAAGCTTTCAGTGGTGGATCCAAGAACAAACCAGAATGCCACTGCCCTCAGCAGCACTACTATCACTGTCTGAGGTAAAAGGTGAAGGGCTTCATGAAAGCAACATACAGGGATCGGGATGCTGCAAAGTCACTTCATTGTCACTCAGTAGCCTTCAAAAACTGCACTTCAGTCACCTCATGTCTTGATGGCTTGGGGAGGCTAGGTTTAGAAGAAAGTGTCTGCAGAGTTTTTCCAGAGAAGAACAATTGAACCCAGTTACTCTAACTGAATCCAATGTCTGTCAGTTAGTGGTGGGCTTTTTATGTTGTTGTTTTTTAGTGGTGGTGGTGTTTACTTAAAAAAAGAATATATATATATAAAACATGCAAAAAACATACCAGGTTATTCAACAACAGCATCAGAATTTTAAACTATGAAACTCTTAGGTCCAATAAGAAGAATGTTTTTTAAAAATGAAATGCCATTATTATGGAAAAAATAATTATAGAGACTCCTTATTTAAAACTCATGTTAAATAACTGAAAGTGACCACTCCAAATATCATTTTTCTAAAATGAACTCAGTTTGAATAAATGGATGATTTATGTTAATCCCGAAGTCCAATAATATGTGCTAATATTATTTTTTATTAAATCCTTGAAGGACAAGTTTCTCATAAATAAACTGAGTCAAATGTATGAAGAATGATAAGGGTAAGAAGCATAAATCAGTTGCTCTGTAGAAGTAAATGAGATAATTGACATAATCTCTGAGCTAGGATTTATAGCGTGATAACAAACGTAGATGAATTTTGAGCTTTTCTCTTCTTTCATTAAAGGAGGTCTGAATGTCACATATAAAAACTGATGGAAGGTTAAGAGACTATGAAATATTATCCTAAAGAAAATACGGGATTTTGCATGGAATATTTCCATTGAAAGTACACAGGAAGGCATATCGCTAGGTTATATAAAAAATGACATAAATGCTTGGCTTAAGTCAGTGAATTCATTGTACAGTATCCTTGCATGTGCACAATTTATGATTAATTATTTTACTTTTATACTAAATTTTCATTTTTTCACTGTATTATTACATTTTTGTGAGTATCAGAAGCATGCCAGTTCTTCTCAGTGCTTAGGCTACAACTATAAAAAATACTCATCGAACTGTAGAGAAAATAAGGAATTGTGAAATGTAAATAGCATGTTTATATTTCCTGTGATTGCCATTTAATTTGTACATGCAGCCCTTACTCTACTCAAAGAGTGCAAAGCCTCAAAAGAATGTAAGTATTAAAGAACTTTAGAAGACTACTTACAGTTTTCTACAGTCAAAGAATTTGGTTGTATTAAAATGTTGCAGAGTTGTGTGGAAAGATGCATAATTCAGCTGTAGGTAAGTATAATGTCCCTGTCACAACAGTCAAAAAGTAGTTAGGTTGCTCACAGTCCCTTCTGATTTAATCATGTGAATAAAGTAAATCTGGGAAAGAAACTTCTACTCATTCTACTTCTGCTATCAAAAAAAAAAAAAAGCAAGCTTGACCTTGTTCCCATTTAAATCAAAAGTAACATTTCTATTGATTAAATTAGGACCAAGATCATGCTTATAATTTGAATGTGGTGATTGTGCTTGTCTGTTTGTTGGTTAAGCTGTTTGTTCATTAAATTGTTACTGAAATTGGGCAGAATGAAGATCAAATATGTTAGTAGAGTAACTGTTTTTGTTTCCTTTAGCAGTTTATATTAATGGAATTGAGAAAAAATGGGGCTTGGATTTTTTAAACATCCCTTCTTAAAGATCACAAAGCCCACAAGGTTCTCTGATTTTGCTACAACTTGATGTTTGCTTTTTTAAAGTGGGGAGCTCTTTCTTTTTGTGTATTTGTATATATTTATATATATATTTGAAATAATCCTGCACAGGGGTTAACTTGCTGTTTTCTGCTGAATAAGTTACCAAACTACTCCTTGCTCAGCAGTTTCTTTGCAGGGCTGCTTTGTCTCAGTTTCCAGCAGTTTTATGAAATGTTCTTCCTTTATGTGCAAAGACCAAGGTCCATCTTTTGCTGCATTCTCAACAGATATATATTTCCTAGTCTCCAGTTTTGGAATGCAGTTTTTGCAGAATGCAATGCAAAAGGCAAAACACATTTCAAAATCAGCAGCATGATATTTACTGTTTATTTATCTCGGTTTGGGGGGGGGGAAATATGGATTTGATTTCCTATCCTTTATAATAAAACATTTCTTAAAATTGCAGACTCCGTGATTTCATTTACTTTGAGCATGCCTTTCTGTGACAGGCTGACAATATTTTATAAACCTCCATCTCTTCCTCTAAGAAACATTAACAAATTTATTCAAAGCATAGGAAAAGAGTCTAATTATAGTTTATCCAGAAATAAGTGTAATACACTATTGGATTAAAATACATGTTTCAGTCTTGATTCAATTTTCTCAATTAAACTAATGGGACTGTATTTCTCTCATTTTAAGTTCAGATCATACAACTCAAACAGTCTTTAAAATAAGATTGTATCTTTAATTCAAAGATACAAATAGAACTGTGCTGCCTATTTCTTTTGTCTTTGAGATGTTTTTTATCATCCCTTTGACAAATTTCTATTGACCCCTTCACCAGCGATGCTTCTTGCTCCATTTGTATGTCTTTCAATACTACAAAGGTCAAATTTGATGACTAGTGAATTTTTCCCCATTTTCTCAGTTTTCTATTAAATCAGCTTGTGAATTCCATTCATTCAGACCAAGCTAGCTTTTTCTTTTAGTTTTAAAAACTTTGAGAAATAGATTTACAAAAGCACATTTTTGTGCCCATTCCCCTATCACTGGGAACCTTCTCAGTCTTCTCTTCTCCAGGCTGAACAGTCCCAGGTTTCGCACCCTTTCCTCATAAGGGAAATGCCTCAGGCCCCATATCATCTGAGTGTCCCTCCACTGGTCTCTTACAAAGTTCCCTGTCTTTCTTGAAATGAGGAGCACAGAACTGATTCTTGAATTACCTCTCCTGGGCCTTCCAATTATCTTCTATTGCTTTAACCTATGGGTTACCTCCAAGTTGATTCTTGAAGTGGTCAAAGTTATCTCCCCTGAAGTCCATTTCTTCATATAAAATGGCATTTGTCATGGAAAAGACTAGAATTGTCAATGCCAGTGGTAATAATAAAATCACTGTTCACACTTGTAATTTAACTGGACAGCCAGCCCAGCACCACACAACAGTTCACTTCCTCCCTCCCCAGGTGGGATGGGGAAGAGAATCAGAAAAGGGTGAAGGAAGTCAGTTTTTGAGATAAATGCAGTTTAATAGGACAGAAAAGGGAGTAATAATAATAATACTTATCATGATATACAAAACATGATGCACATTCCATCCACTGACCAATGCCCAGCCTGTCCCCAAGCAGCAAGCAACCCATTTTACCAACTCCTTGCAGTTTTATTGTCCCACATGTTGCTATACAGTATGGAATATTCCTTTGGCCAGTTTGGGCCAGCTTTCTGGTCCTGTCCTCTTTCAGATTCATGTACACCTCCAGCCTCCTTGCTGATAGGACAGCGTGAGAAGATGAAAAATCTTTGATACACTGTAAGCGCTGAAATGTCAGTGTGTTATCAACATTAATTTTCTCCTAAATCCAAAACATGACGACATACCAGCCACTACAAATGAAATTGTCATAGAATCATAGAATTGTTTGAGTCGGAAGGGACCTTTAAACGGTATCTGCAATCCCCCTGCAATGCGCATGGTCATCTAAAGCTAGAACAGTTGCTTAGAGACTGGACCAGCTTGGCCTTGAATGTCTCCAAGAACAGGGAATCCACCATATCTCAGGGCAACTAAATCCTATGCCTCATCACTCTTACTGTAAAACATTTTTCCCTTCTATTCAGTCTAAATTTCTCCCGTTTTAGCTTGAAAACATTTCCCCTTGTCCTATCACAGCAGACTCTGCTAAAGAGTCTGTCCCCTTCTTTCCTATAACCCTTAACCAGATATTGAAAGAACTCTATCATGTCTTTCTAGAGCCTTCTCTTCTCCAGGATGAACATCCCCAGCTCTCTCAGATTGTCCTTGTAGGGGAAGTGTTCCTTCCCTTGGGTCATTATTTGTGGCCCAGCTCTGGACAAGCTCCAACAAAATTAACAAAATTGCGGCCAAAATCCAGACAACACATCACAGTTAAATATATTCTTTTGTAAAATAGGATAATACATATTTTTCACAAATCGATAGATGCATTTTCCAGCACACATATAGTTTTCAATATCCTTTAAGGCTGGATGTGTAATTTAAATGTGCATTTTTCTAAGTGCCTAGCATCCAGTACTGACCTGTTAAGCAAGCAAGTCATCGGCATTTATAGTACAAAATGTTCCCAAAATACAGTTCCTTAAAAAGCCCTTCCAGCTACAATAACAACATCTTTTTTTTGCAGAACTGCATCTCAAACCACAACCCTGACTATGCTTCAGATAGTCTCACTTGGGACCAGTACAGCACTCTTTTGTCCTTTGAGAAGAGCAGACGTGAAGGAGTAATTGCAGCAAGAGCTCAATACTATAGGTAGGATCAAACATAATTTACAATTAGACCATGCTGCAATTGCACCACAAGGCATTCCTACCAACCAGTTTTTACAAGAGGAGGACAGCTTGAGGAGAAAGGCAATAACTGCTGTGTGACAATATGGTCCCTCCTGTCCTCAACCTCTTCCTTTATCCTGGCATTTACATCCAAAGTATTGCTCAGTACTGATAATACAGTCTTGCCAAATACTATGAGTCGATCATCTTACCTCAAAAACAGTAAGCAGACTGAAAGCCCCTCAAGGTAGAGCTCAGTAACAAGACTGTATGTGACTTCTCCAGTTCCTTTCATATGATGTGAAGCTTGAGTGACAATAGTCTCAGAGTGGGTTACATGGAATGTATAGAGGAGGTGATTTATGAAAACGCCAACCTTTTGAAAGAAGGTAAGCATAAGCAAAACAAGACCTGCAAATTTTAGCTGATAGCAAACACTAGGTGAGCCTGGTATGCTGACTGTCAGATAAAAACAACACAGAAGTGTGGAGCAGAGTGGAATTTCTTTGGCCAATTCCTGTGACCATCGTGCAGGAATGGGGACTTGATGATACTACTGGAACTGATAAACTATCTTGTTTTCCCGAGCCAGCTCTGAGCCAGCAGTTATCCACCTTTCTGTCAAAAACGTTTCTCTGAGTAAACTTTTCCAAACAAAGGTATGTTTAACTAGAGTCACTCAAATTCCACCTCAAAGAAAGAAAATAGCATAAAAATGAAGGACTTTTGAGGAAGATAACATTGAAGATAAGTCAGGAGAACATCACTGACTTCTGGGACTAGTTGATGGGCTGAGCATCTCTTGCCATCTCAAAGGGACATCAATTAGCTAAGATTCATTCACTCAGTTATAATGGGTGCTTTCCTTGGAAAACTTGAAAATCTCAGTAGAGTTACTTAATGTTTTTGTGTTTGGCCATATTATTCATGTTCCTGGTTAACTTCACATGCTTTTCAAACAGTGTGTGTATCACCAGAAATCCGAAAGGATATGTAATCTGTTGCTTTAATAAACTGCCCTATTCACTGTCTAGCTGTGAGAGTTCTCATTGGATGCAGCCAGATTCCATCAGGTTGATCATGAGAGCCCATACAAATGCAAGTAGACTAATTGGGCAGCATGTTATTTGTGAACCTGTCATTTGTCATAGTTCACATATTGAGCATGACCAGACTTATAAGGCCGAATTGAGCATTGATCAAACCCTAAGCTCAGCAACCCCCATCCAGAAACACCGAAAATATGCCAGTAGGAAAAGGAGATTAAGATATAGCATATGCAGGGTAGCTGAGTAATTATGGGAAAGAGAGAAGACAGGGTTCTGGTACTGCACTAGTGAAAGGGAAAATACAGACTGAGAGGGAAGAGATGGAGGGGAAAGGATTAATCACAAGACACAATAGCTCTGTATTTCATGTGGCTCCTGCCACATCTGTGAAACAATGAAAGAACTCTCTTCTCCTCTACGGCATCTGAAACCCCAACCCCCAGATCTCAAAGGAATATATGGCTCTTATTTGTTTTGTATGGCTTTGTACGTGCAGTTTTTCATATTTTGCATGGGGGAAGATATTCGTACCCCTCTTTGGGAAGACATGTTGCTTATATTTATGTCAAGATAGCTCCATAGCAAATCCCTTAAAAGTGGAAATGTTCCTTCAGAAAAATACTGTTTTGTGTTTTGTAAATTTTAAGAACTGATTAGGAAATAACACCTGTGTCTGTCCCAGTTTTTGTGAAATGAGAGTCTTCATTCTTCTACTGGCTAAATTTCAGTTGGAAACAGGACTTGTTTTCATATAAATAGCCTGTGCAGTTTTCTGACTTAGTGTGTTCAGTTAAACAATAGATATATACTGTAAATATGTCCAAAATTGCACTGATATATTAAAATATATGAAGATCTAGTCCACTGCCTTGGTAGACAGAATCCTGAGACCTAAAGTGTTACCACCCAATTTCTTTTTCTCTTGTTTCTGACTTCTCTTTCACTTTAATAGTATCACTAAGCTTCATTTTAAACTGGAAGTAGTCACACATTTAACTGAACACAAAGGACTATTGTTCACAACCAGAACATGAACTATGGGGATGGAAGTCCTTGACACTCATTTGCTTTGTAAGGCTGTGAAAGGAAAAATAGATACATATGCACCCAGTGGGCCCCATTATAATCTTTTTCTCTCTGAGTGGAAAGTAGATGGTTAACAAGGTCAGATATCCAGGAGCCCTAATAGGTGCCCAGAAGAGAAAGTGACTTACAGGCACCTGCTTCAGTCCCTTTTGAAAAGAAGGGAAGTCATTCTGAAGCAAGGAAAAGAAAATTGGAGGATCTTGATACACACACACATAAGAAAGAACTGAAGAGTGAAAAAATTACTACTGTAGGAAAATAGAGCACAGGATGTGAAAGAATATGATTAGGAAGTTGAGAGCAAGTCCAAGAAAAAAAGGAAGTCAGTCTGACAAAAAGAATATGAAGAAATACTAAGGAAGAATGTGAATGTACAGGAAAATGCAAAAGAATTAGGCAGGTATATTTATATTTTCATGAAAAAAAAAAATAAATCTCCAAGTTCATTATAGATAAGATTACTGTCAGCTATTTCTAGGATGCATTGCTAGATGCAGTGTTATCTTTTTAAAAAAGCATGAATAATAATTATCATGCATATGATACCCAAATAAACTGCGTGTTTGTGTCTGGTACTTAGAAAAAAGCTTTCTTCTAGGTTTAGAATATTTTTCTATGTTTATTAGTGGAGAAATAGTATATTAGGCTAAAAGGAACTGTGTGGTCATTTTCTTTACTGCTTTTGTTTAATATTTACAAAGCAGTGGAGATAAAATAATATATGGTAAAATCTAAAGCAAGGCTTAGAAAGCAGCCCATTCTTGTAGGAATTTTTGGTAATATGCTGTCTGAGAAACAGCTCATGCTTTTAACATGAGACAAGAATCCACCAGAAGATAAATCAGAGTTGGGTAATATTTATTCTTCCACTGAAAGATGTGAAACTCCATCCTTTTGCAGTCCTCTCATGCTTATATTTAGAAGCATTGTCTAGTCTCAAGGAAACTACAAGTCTCAGACCTGCAGTCATTCAGCTGCATTGTTGAACCACTAGTTTATTTTCTTTTGAGTAATGGAGCAGAACTCCTGGAAATATGTTTTTCTCTTGTTCTTTTGAAGCAAACATTTAATTTAATTAGATTTTTTTTTTCATTTAAAGGCTTCTGCTTTGTAGTTTATCTTTTATCTACCACAGATGATTATCTAAACCCTCTCAAAAGTTTTGCTCATTGCTGTTTGTTCTGTAAAAGCCCCAGGCAAAATTCTTCTCCTGGACTCATGCAGTGGTTCTTTTCTCCAATCTTCTGCTCTGCCTTCATGCCGAGTGAGTATCATACTGCAGGTCATCGTCACTGTCCTTTCTGAAGGGTTTCTCATTGCAGTCCTTCCAAGGAATCCAGGGAATCTCTCTCCAGTGAAAAAATAAATAGTAAAAAAAGAACTCCTTGGAGCAAGGTCGTTGCCAGTCCTGGATTCCTACCTAAACCCTTTCCCATTACTACACAAAAACAAGGAGCCACCCAACCTTTTCTGGCTAAAATCCACATCAGTACTGTTTTTAAGTTCATTCAGGCAACATGGAAGTCCTCCAACACCGCCTATTTTTCACCTGTTCAAGTCCAGAAAAGATTCCTGTCTCAAGACTGGAGAGAAGCCTAGTTCAGGAGCTGCTGTAATAGTATTTTTTCAGAAAGAAATGCCTCTACACACCCCTCAGTGTGTACACAGTGAAGCAGCCCATGTGGAGTAGAAGTGCCGGCTTTCAGATTGCCTGGTCATAAGCCAAGGACGATACAAAATACATGTCATTAATTTTAAGAAGTATAACCTCATTAGCCAAAGCCTATTCCACTCAGTGCAGGGTTTTTCACAGAAGGAAACATGTAACATGTAGATGGCAATATGTTTAGTTTCACTTACAGAAGACCAATACGCTCATTCACTAAGTGGGTTACTAAAGCTCTGGAGTTTGTTTGAATCTCTCAAGGCTATGGGAAAAGACAATAATAAATACACTGGACTTAGAGTTGTAAAAATTGCCTTGTAAGCAAAAGCATTTTTACATTCCCAACAGGGTAAAACAAAAAGATTGAAAATTTATCTCTGTGACATGGATTTATGGTTTTATTAACAGAGTCTTAGGCAGCAGCCTGTCACTGCTTCTTTTCCAATGTAAAACTTGTGGATCAGGAAACTGTGAGACTCCCCACAGCCTAAAACCAGATCAACAAAACTGACTCAGTTAGATATAATCTAAAGTAGATTAAATGATACTGCTGCAAGTTAATGGATAGAGCAGGAAATTGAAGAAGAGTTAAATAGCAACACTAACATATTTAGGATGATATTTTTCATGAGTAAGTACACAAGGAAAGAAAAAGGAAAAAAATATAAAAAAAAGCTTCTTTTTTCATTGTAGTCAATTATAATGTAGATATGTAAAACATATACTTAAAATAGCATTAGGGCGTGAGGAGAGAATGATAGAGAACCCATCCTATGATGAAGCAAGCATGCTTTGCTCAGAGATGCTGAGGGGCCCTGATTTCCAAGGTTTTTACTGTCTGCTGCCACCTATGGTTCAAAACGAAACTTTTCCAAAGTTCATTTCATCATCAGAATCAAGTGAACATGCAGTGAAAGATCTGAAAAAAGGGGAAACTAGAAGGAGTACTAAAAGTGGTTAGGATGCCCAGTATGGATGGTCAAGGTTAATTCTATACTTAAAGACACACTTTCAGTTTTATAAAAGTACTGAACTCATAAAAATACACTGGTGTTACAGCACTGTGAACCTTCCCCAAGGAAGGTAGTGATATTTACAGAGAAAAATTTTGATCCAAGGTGACAGGAAAAGGACAATCAGAAAAAAAAGCTATTCTAAAATGTCTTGTATACACCAAAATCTGATTACACCAGAGATAAGAATATGAAGCATACTTCAGGAAGCCTAATGAAGCTGTAAAAGGAAAGAAATCCATACTTCAAAACTAGAGCTAAATTACACTCAAAATCTCATTAAAATAGTTCTTCCTTTTTAAATGGAAGAATTGTTTGTTCTTCCAGCCTAAACTAACTTATGCAAAAAGAAAATACATTATCCTTAAGGCTTTTTATTACTCATTTATACATTGGCTTTATCAGATGATCCAAGAATCGCATTACAATAGTGTTTTTTACTTGTGAGGTGTGGTCATCAGGAAATGAAAATGTACCCTTGTAATTTTTTATTGTTAATTCCCCAACTAATCAGCTCATTTTGGTACCTTTATTTACTCTGGAATCATACTTAACAATGCAAGAACACTGTGTCTTTTGAAGAGCTCATCAATCCTTTTTCTCTTCAGTGCACCTGAGTGACATTTACCATAAGACAGTTCAAATTAATATCTCCAGAGCAGCCCAAACTGCTAATCCTATTGCCATACATAAGCTATCTCGTTTCTCTGACCTTTCACTTTCTAGTGTTCAAATCCGAGTCGCACCAAGGTTACCATTGACAGGTCACAAGGCCATAGATAACCTTAGATATTAGTAGGACTCCATTCATCTACTTACAGAAGCTAGAAGTAAATCAATATTTACTGTCTTCACAGTAAATTCACAGGCTGAAAGCCTGGACTGCAGTTTAGGCAGATGTGGATCTACTTCTGTGGGATGCTTGTCTAAGCTCCGAATGGGTAAGGGAGCTTAGATAATAATGTTAATGTAAAGCTATTTTAAGGAACTATTATTAGCAATTGAAAATCTGAATTATCTGTGTCCCATCCATATCAAAACCATACCCATTCTGCAAGAAACTGTTTCTTGAAATCATTAACTCCTAGCACTTTGGGGCAAGCTCAGTTCCTAACAAAATGGATCCTGAAATTGTGGCTTTTATTTCAAAATGTAATGTACTTAAATAAGACATAAAATATGCATTCTATCTTTCTGTATTTTGTTTGCTAGAAACAACTCTCAACAAAACTTTTACGCAAAATATCAAAGCATGGAAAAAAATAATTTTGCATCCTGTATCATTAACTAACACATGGAGGAAATCAGTTCGTGTAACCAACCTTCTGATTCTCCTGCTGGCATCTGCAAATCACTACATTAAACTATTATCAAGGAAGAAATATGAACTAAGTATATCAAAATGCTGGGTGATTTATCAAACTGATCTGATTTATAAGAAAAATCTTTAGTGCTCATTGAGTGAATTATGATATTAGTGTCATAGGTGGGATAAACTTGGCATTCCACTAGGAAATATCAGATTACTCTATGCATCTTCAAGTATTTATCTCCAGTTAGTACTCTGCGAATTGTTATCAGAAACAAAGATTACACAATAAATAGCACTAATATGCAGCCAGCAGGACCCTGCCAAAATATAATGCCCTTTTTGCTCCTGTGAAATAAGCTTCTCTGACAAGGTTAAGATTTCACCTTCTTTTTTCCATATAGGTCACACCCCTGAGGGAGTCATTTCGACTCTTGCTGTCTCTCCATCTTTCGTTATTGCTTTCCTTAGTTTCCTTAGCTTGTCCTTTTGTTATGTTTCTTTTTTCATTGAAAATGAATGTGGAAATGCTGTGAATATATTAATGTGGGTGTGATCCAGAAGCAGCTCCATGCCAAATGAAACATTCAATAACCTCATGGAATGGATAATTTTGCAAATTTTTGCCTATATCTTCGCATGACGTTAGCAAAGAGGAAGCAGATATTTAGCTAGAGAGAGAGATTCAAGTTGGGCTTTAATTTGATGAAATTGCAGCTGCATTACAGCCCCCTTGGAAAAAGTGAAGTAGGTGCCACATGAGGACTTGTCAAGGAACAAAAAGTCCATCATGATATCTGTGTCTGTGCATCATGGAGTTGGAAGAAAACAACAGAAAGCCTCTTCTTTCCCTTTTTTGCTTGGCTATGAATATCTGTGTGCAGCAAAGAGAGTAGAAGCTGATCATGACCTTCTGCTGGGCATAAAGAAGAGTCTTCTCTCTAAAAGTTGTGTAACTCTTTGCCAGTGGCTTGGAAAAGATGGTGGGAGTTCCAGCTCAAGTGGCACTGGGATGACTGGAGAGGACTAGAGAGAGCACTGTCATCTGTGCAGTCAAGTCAGTGCTCATTTTTAGCTTCAAGAGAAGTCTACTGCAGTAGACCGCATTTTACCTTGCTCAGCTCAGGGAATGCTGTACTTCCAAGATTGGCCCCTTTGTGAGCTGATGCTTCTCAACAATGTTGCCGAGGTTAGAGCTGCGAAAGCTGTCTCTGTAGCACAGTCATTTCCAACCAGTGCTATTGGACTAATTCCAGTCAGGATCCAACTTAACCCAGCTCAGTTGAGGTGCATGATCTACTAAAAAAACTGATGGGCAGTTTCTCAAAAACAGTGTAAATCCAAAAGCTTTCTCATTTTTCAGAGTGTACGAACTTTGGATTCCCCCACGTTATTTTCCAGTGGAAATTTGCTGCTGAGTTGTGCTCCTCTGATTTCTTTATTTTCTTTTATTTGACCAGGTGAGACACAACCACTGCAAATCGAAACCATGTCATTGTTTGCCAGTATGTAATGCAAAGCACAGAGGAAAAGAACAGCAGGTTGAAGGAATATCAGGCTGAGGTTTTCCTAGCCACCTGTATAAACAGAACTGAGGAAGAAATGAAAAAAGTAGTAGCTAAGAATGAAGAAAAACTTACCTGCAAGTACTACTCACAGGGAGGCCTTACCAGACAAAAACATGATAAAAGATCTAGCAGAATCTCTACAGAGACAAAACCAGACAGAGGTGGAAGGAAGGAAGGAAGGAAGGAAGGAAGGAAGGAAGGAAGGAAGGA
>JAPSGF010000011.1:15937010-15979392 GCA_035772895.1 Perdix hodgsoniae | reverse complement strand
AAGGAAGGAAGGAAGGAAGGAAGGAAGGAAGGAAGGAAGGAAGGAAGTCTATCTGTTTCTGTTTCAGTGTCTTTTTTTATTTTTTGTGGTCCATTGATCACTAAGTCCCAGAAAGTTATTTCATTTGCTAGCAACTGGGCTGCCCGATTTGTGCTAGCTGGCCTCTATACTCTCCCTAAATCTTCCCAATCTTACAGA
This sequence comes from Perdix hodgsoniae, assembly GCA_035772895.1. Taxonomy (NCBI): domain Eukaryota; kingdom Metazoa; phylum Chordata; class Aves; order Galliformes; family Phasianidae; genus Perdix; species Perdix hodgsoniae. Next base: position 15,979,194 of record JAPSGF010000011.1, on the reverse strand, counting down.
CTTGAAAGGAGAAGCAAGACTCCTGACACAGCAGGGTTATATTGGCAATATCAAAGAGTTAAGATTGAAAATCAAAGTAGTTTGTTTCTATTTTCAGAAATCAGTACCTAATGCAGGGTTATCTTTAATGACAGACACCATGGTGTCAAAGGATTGTGTCAGGTTTCAGACCTTTTCATAGTTTAAATTCCGATGTTTAATCAAAGGTTAAGTGAATTGCTGGTGGTGAAGGGTTACTCGAATGTGAGGTTGTTGTGGGTGGCCTACCATAACGAATACCATATCCAGGCAGCAGCCTCCTACATGCAAACATATTTCCCATGCAAGTCACTTTGCAGAGAAAATATGTACGACAGTACGTATAAGCTATCCCTCAGGAGACAGGGCAAAATAATTCTAACTGCAAATATTTTTCAACTGTTTAATCTCTTAGCTCAATAACTGTAATTTTGGTTTGGAATCTTAAATATATATATATATATATTTCAAATCAAATGAAAGATGGATTTCCTTGATTCATGAGTGTCAGAATTCTGTATTCTGTTTCATGGTGTAAGGCTGCATTCTCCCATTTCATGAATTTTTTTTTTCTGGGCAACTTACTACAAAAGAAAAGGAGAATCAAATACTTGTGATTTTTTTAATATTTTTGTAATATTTGGTATAAAAGATGTAAAATAGAAATACATTCATACTGTGTGATTGAAAATGATATGGTATTTTTTCCCATTTGTAACAGTTTGTCTCTACTAAATTTAATTTATGTGAGAAATAAGAAAATGACAGCAGAATTCAATGGTATTTTTTATGCATGACGGTAGATTTGTACCAAGTTTTGATGAATATTCCTTCTCATCCTTTTAAATGTGTTATGCTACCTGAATTGTTTTTTTATTTTGACTGATGTTTAATGCTTGGAATGATAATAAACAACACTGACTACCTTTCTCCAAAGTATTTCTTTTGAAGCAATTTATACTTTCATACGGCATAGGGCTCAGCTAACTATATACAAAATTTCTATGAAATTATTAAGTATATTACAGTATAAAGTATTTATACATCTGAATTAGTTCTAGATTTAGATAACAGTTTTTCTAAGTCCATAGAAGATAAATTATATGATTAATAGAGTTACTTTAAACAAAACAAAACAAAACAAAACAAAACAAATCATTTTATGTACAAACAACTAAAAAAATGCTGTTCTATTTCTACTGCAAAAGGATTCTCATGGAGGATTTATGATTAAGCAGAAGTATACTGGGCAGGGGACTTTTTTTTTGAACTATTTGTGGTTTCACTTAAAACCTTAAAATGTGTCTGGGTTTGCAACAAAAAGTGCACTTATTTTGCTGATATGGCTGAAGAATACTTTTGATTGAGTTTCCACCTCAAAATTCAGTAAGGAAATAAACAATTAAAAATAAGTAAAATAAATTAATCTGGGGGTTTCTTAAAAAAAAAAAATTCTGGAAGAATTCTATTTTCTGCGCCTTCCCCTCCCTAAGTTAGGAAGCAGGGGCATGATAAAGTTTGTGAAAGTGTTCCTAGTTTAGTACCTTTATGATCCAAGCATAACAATTAAGTCAAATCTACTAGAAATACAAGTACATTAAGCTAGAAGTAATAAACTAAGCAGAAATATTCCTCACTGTGATCATTGTACACAGTATTTCCTGAGAGAAATAGAGCATTTTTGATTGTGTACCTTCTTCACTAACACTCAAAGGAAAAAAGGAAAAAGAAAAAAAAAAGACAACAGAACACTATTTTGCTTGAGTTACTTCAAGTATACTGCATAATTTGACAGAAACTATAATTTGTGTAAGCCATAAATACACAGTTTCCTACTCTTTGTCTTCCTATTGTCAAGAAGTTTTAGCTTGAAAAACTATGAAAAGTAGCAGGAATCTGCTCCCATTTCCATGTGGTTCAAAATGCTTTTCTTGTTGCATATCCCCTTTCTCTCTTTCCTCTTGCTTTATTCCAAACACACCTTCGATCAAGTAGTCCTTGTGTAAAAGAAATTTGTCACAACCCTGGTTAGAATGCATCTCACTGTACCATACCACCTTTTTTTTTTTCAAAGAAAACAAATGAAAGACATCCACTTTGAATTTCTTACCAATTTTGGCCAACATAATGCCAGCTCTTGAACTGATTAATAAAGCATCGTGGTATCTGCTGGATGCAGAAAGTAACCGACTGCATACTAAGCCAGCCTAAGAACTTTAACAAAGGGGGAAACCTGCATCTGCTCTGTGTTTATAGACAGACATAAAATGATTACTGTAAGAACTGTAAATAATATGATCCAATGTGAACACAATCCTCTGGGGTGTCAGAGGAATGCATTTAAGTTTTGAGAAGACTTTAATCTATCAATGTTACCATTTTCTGTTCTAAATAACAATTAAAGCATTACAGCAGTACAACAAGCCAAGTTTTTTGCAGATTTCCACCCCATAACAATAGATGTCAGATTGTAACAGGATAATTCATATAACAAAAAATCATCCAAATTTTGATCTTCAAAAGAAAAGGATAAAAAACAACCAACACTCTAATATAAAATCTAATCCAAAAATGACATCTGCAGTTTTAAACAAAGTGGTGTTAGTTGAGTGATTAGATATCATGTTTGACCATAAAGAATTCATGGCCTCCCTTTGTTCCAAAATCCGTCTAAGCTGTGAATTTATATTACTTATTTGTCCAATATTTTAGACTGTAGTGGAAGTAATGAAATGTGTCAATAATTTGTTACTTTAGACTCCTTGCCTCAGAAATCTGGTTTCAATTTTATCTGGGCTGACATCTACTATTAACAAGCTTAAATGTTTCAATATATCCAAGGCCAGAAAATATGTTTAGCACTAAAACAAAAATGTGGAGAACATTTCAATAACTCGATAAAAAATAAGACTCATTAGCAATAATAATTTCAACTCTAAGAGCTTTGCAAATTTGCTGTTGAATATACGAGCGTACCCCTAGACATTGTGGCTTCTCCAGGGCCAGCGTACTTCACTGGGATTTCACAGTGACTGAGATTAAGCCCAATGCTGAGCAAGAGAACTTCCTGAGCAGATGTAGCATTTAGCCAAAACTTCTGTCAAAGCCTTAGGGTTATTGCTGCTCATGTTTGCTATGACTGACACGTTCTGTACACGGTCTATGCCATCAAGAAAAGAGATACTTATCAGTTCATAGAATCATAGAATCACAGAATGGCTTGAGGAAGGGACCTCAAGGATCATCAAGCTCCAAACCCTCCACTGCAGGCAGGGCCAGCAACCTCCACATTTAATACTAGACCAGGCTGCCAAGGACCCTATTCAATCTGGCCTCGAACACCTCTGGGGTGATGCATCCACAACCTCTCTGGGCAGCCAGTTCCAGCACCTCACCACTCTCTTGGTAAGTTCTTAAGAACAGTTGCTTGTTTTTCTTTGATTGACCGGTAGCTATTTGGGGAAGGGTTGTGTGGGAGACACATAATTCAAAGAAACCTGAAAAATCTGGGAAACATGGAGATTAGATTAATTTTGAAAATCAAAGTTAGCAGTCAAGGAAAAAGTAAAAATATTCCATCTCTTAAATCTTTCCTTCTCTTTTGTATTATAACAAAATTGTACGTATTTATTTAAAGGAAAATGAAGGTTACACTATATGTTGTTCCATTTTATTTAACTGAGAATAGAAACCTTATTTTTCAGTAGTGTGTAAAGTCATTGTGAGAGCAAAACATTAATAGCGAAATACATCAGATTTTCTATTATTTTTTCATTTCAAACACAAAATTACATAATGCTAAACAACATGCTAAAATCTTCCCATTACATATATTTATCACTCCTAGAGTAACAATTCTTAGTATCTTCCTACTTAGAGAGTTCTTGAACTTTTCAGAGTAACTTGAAATATATTAACTTTTAGAATCCAGTTACTACTTATAATTCCCTGTCATTCATAAAATGACTTAATCTCATTTGATTATTAAAGCTCTTAAAGTCTTTTGAAAAACATTCATATAGCGGTTTTTCATTTTGCTGACTTTTCTGTCTAATCCATGCAAACTGGGAATTTTGCAGTGATAATGAAATCTCAGCAGTCATCCAAGTTGCAAGGTTTACTGTTACTGAAAAAGTTCTGGGAGCCACAGCTTCAGCATTCTCTGACAACAGCCCCTCTCTGTATGCTCATATGATATCTCACTTCTCCGAGAAAAGTCACCTGAATATATTTCACCACCAGCAGCTACTAAGGAAGCAGGAAATGACTTTATCCCAGTAGATCAGTAGGGAATGATGCACTAAGACCAAAAAAAACCATTAACCTTGAGGCAGTTTGATCCTCAAACAGACTTACACAGGAGCACTAGTAAGCATTGTTTAGCTTGTGCTAAATGTTTCCTATGGTCACAAAGCATGCAAACTGAACTAAAGCTTCTCCACTTACTCATTTGAACAGTACTATTGTTTCACTGCTGTGCTGGCTCTTCCATGCTGGCTATTGTCAGAGAAACTCTAGAACATCCTAAAATACATTTTGCTTCCTGCTTCTTTTGCACTTCTACTAGTTTTAGTACTGCAGAAAAAATATATGTATATTCATAAATGCTTTATCATTTTTTCCCCCATTGTTTTCATCCTTCAAAATCCCAGAAATCTCAAATGTGAAGTTTAAGTCTGATAATGACTTAAGAAGCCCAAGCCAAAAGAATTTAAGAAACACCTTTCACTTAATTAACAACTATTTTTTCTTTCTTGAAGTAATAACAATCTTCCACTCCCATTTAAATTTTTAAAATGCTTATATGATCAAAATACCTGAATAACCACAGTGAAAATTCTGTTTTCTTTGTTACTCTATCAGGTCACCCCACACTTCTGCAGTAATAATATCCACCAGGAATTCCAATCAGCTAAGGCATGATCTCCACTTCCTGAGAACATGTGGCTGTTTTCAGGCTGTCGATTTTTCCAAGAGTATCTCCATTTGATCTGAAACAGTTTTGTCCCCTATGAGGCTAAATGCACTGATATATTATTTCTAAGTAAATCTCTGGACCACTTTTTTGATAATGGGGTTATGCTAACCATGGTCTAGTCCTTGGAGATATTGCTTGTACTAAGCAAAAACATAAAAATATCTTCTTAAGCTTCTCCAATTTCTAGCCACTCTATTCTTATCAGCTTTGGACAAATATTGCTTGGCCTGATGCCTTGTTAACAATATCATCCCTTGACTCCTTAATAATCTTTGCTAGGGTTGCTAGTACATTCTTTAATCTTTTGTTCGATTTCCATTAAAACTGTGTTGTTCTTTCAGCCTTTCCAGCTGAAGCAGCATTTACAGCATAATCAGTCTATACCTTTGCTTTTCACCTAGGTTTGCTTTTAAACTTTGGACTGTCCACATCCCCAAAGCCAGCCTGTATTTTCCACATAACTATAGTTTGTAACAGAAATTGATAAATGGAGAAATCTTGAAGAAAACTGACTCCAGCACTGGGTTCACATCAACTACAACAATATAAGTTACACTATGAAAAAATTGTTTTAATGAAAAAGAGATTTTTTTCTTTTTGTCTTGAGAGCTATTTCTATAGGAATTGAGATTGTGATTGACATTATCTGTTCAAGAGTAACAGTTTCTTTTCCCATTAAATTCCTTACTTGAGGAAGTCCTTTTCATTAAATCTGTTTCATGACCAATTGAATTCTGCACTTCCATGAATCTTTACAGCTGTCTGGCTTTGGAATCTGTCAGTTTTTACAGATTCCAGTACTTCATGTCTGACATTGCTATAGTCTGCAGAAGTGCTTGTCTTTCTCTGCTGATGAGGTGAGCCTTGATGAGGACTAGAAGAAATGTGTTTAGAGAAGGTCAAAAAGCCACTCATGGATTATGATTACGTGGCTATCACAAAATGCAAGAACCTAAATACCAATTAGAGCAAGAAGCTGTTCCCACCCCCATTCTGTTTGGCACATATAACGATACAGGCAAGTACTGTGTGCCCTTACAATTTACAACCTGTCAACAGAGAACAGATGGATGACACAAACATATTGGGTTATAAATATGTCATCTGTTCTCAAGAATCTCAAATCTCTAATTGGAATCAAAAGGCTTAATTTATACTGAGTTTAAAATCAACAAAAGGATGAGAGATGTTAATTAGCCGCTATTTTTTCTCGTAATCAAGAGAACTGCTTTTCCTAATAGGTTATCCTGCTGATCACAGCAAGTAGTATTGTTATCCTGGAATCTAATAGGACTGATTGGTTAAGGAATAGCATATAAAGACATTGTAAATGTATCAAATCTTTGGTGTTTTAGGCTCATACTATATTCCCCCATGTGGTACTTCAAATCACTATAGCTCTTGTTTTTGTAAATGTTTCTCAACTAATTCTTCTTAGAACTATTTGGTGAGATATTCAAAAGGCACAATCCAGCAGGCTGGCAGCTATCCCACACTGCATCAAGCAGATGAAACACTGACATGCAATATCCCAGAGGAAGACTGACTCTGTTTTGCACTATCCTGATGAAGCTGGAACAGCCTTCAGGCTTCTGAATATTACACCAAACAAGGGACAGAGACCTCTGCTGGGAAAGAGAAACTGAGATCTCAAAGCCTCCAGCAATTTAAATCCCAGATGGATTTCCAATCTTGGGATGGCAGCTGTCACCCTCACTACAGGGTCAGACCTCCAGCCCATCAGGTTTCCTAAGGAGCGGCGGGTGGTACCTGGCTGGTGGCTTGCATGCTCTCAGCACAGGAGGGATCCGGCTGTGCTGACCACAGCATTGCACAGACAATCCTTATAACTTGTAATCTTTTGTGAGATCAGCAAGCACTGCAGACTTTGCATTCCTGCTTGGTGAATTATGAGCAAAATCAAACGTAATAATCCCACATGTGCTGTTTAATCCCACTGCAGAGACTGAAAAATTATAAAGTTTTATCCTTTTAAAATACTATATTTAAAATAAAGATTTCTGAGTCCATATTATAAAACTTCTGCTATTTCATTATTGTCTTTCTTTTGTGCTTTTAATTTCATTTCAAATTAAACTGACACTGCTGGTGGCAGTCAGCCACTGTCAGCACTGGTGGCCCTGTACTTTGTGTCATTGCCTGCAAAGACTGCAGCCTTTCTCTCTCTCCTGGACAAGGAATATTTATGAGACAAGGCTTCAATTGAGTGGTGTTTTTTAAATGAGAACATAGGAAATGGAGTATCAGGTCAAACCAAATTCCCCTTCTACTCTGTTTTTCTATAGAAGGATCTCTATACAGAGTAGTCAGAAGACAAGGTGAAGGAAAAGGTAAAATCAGGCCAAGAATGTAGAGATGGTTTCTCAGAATATTGTCACAGACTCCATTAATTTGCAGCTCAGAAACTTCTTCACTGAGAGACAATGACTTATTTAAGGACTCCCTACTGATTTTCTCCCACTATTTTGTCCAGTCTTATTTTATAGTATTTGAACATTTAATATCTCCAGTGTTTCAAGCTAAAGTTCTTATTTTAACTTGAGCTTATGTAGCAAACTGAAAGAAATGAACAACTGTTCCCTGCTCTACACCACTTCTGATTTTAATGGACTGAATATTCTGTCCTTTATCTCTTTACAGCAAATATTCCTCCTTCGCTAATTGCATAGAAAATGTTCCAAATCTTTAATCACTCTTCTTTCCCTCTTCTTGCTCTCTTCCTCCTCTTCTTTCCTCTGCTATTGTATTCTCCTTCCATTGGAGGCAATATAAACGTAGACAGAATTTAAGATGTAAGAATCTCATACTGTTGCACAGTGACAAAGTGCTTTTAATTTCCGTTTTCTGTTCCAATCCTTTCCAACATCTGATTTCCTTTTCAGACTACTATTGAACAATAAGCAGATCAAATAACAAGGTGAGTTTGAAGTTGCTGTAATGTAGAAAATTAGCTCTATTCCATGATTCTAAAATTCCTGTAGGTACAGTCAGAGATCAGAGTTTTGTTTAAATGCTATCAATCACAAATTGGAATGAAAGTTTTAAAAGCCGGGGAAAAAAACTATTAAAAATATTTTTGATTTTTATATATTATGGTCTTGTAAATTATTTATTATTTTCTAAGATATATATGGTGACATAAAGAGGTTGTGGATTCTCCCTGCTTGGAGGCAGTCAGAAATCACTTGGGCATGGAGTTGGGCCTCCTGCTCTAGGTTTGTCTGTAAGAGCAGGGGCTGGGCCAGAGGGACTTATGTGCCCCTGCTAATCTCAGCCATTCTTGATTCTGTGAATTCAGATGGATTTTAGAATCCTTTAATAGAAACTCTTCAAAGGCAGAGTTAAAATTTCATTTCTAAATAGAGAAACAAATACTGTTTCATTTGCAAAAGTGATTAGCCTCTTCATGGCACTGATTTAAATTCAAGGTAATGGTATTGACTTACCTGGCGTGGCTATAGTGTTGGAGCTGTGCAGCACTTTGGCAAAGTTCTGTCAGCAAAATATTTTACATGACAAAAACAGAAAGCTGTTAACCGCTTTTGTAAAAGCTTGTTACAACAGTGATTATACTGTCCCTTACATAGTCACCATGAAGTACGTATCAGTTGACACTGAAATTGCTCTGCAGGGTGAAGAAAAGCCCAGAAAAAATCAGTTGAGAATCATTTAATTTGTCCCTGCATTTCCAAATTCATTCCTCTCTTCAGATATAAATCTAATTGACATTGAAGTGCTAAATCCCACTGTCAATTCTTACAATTAGTTTTGACTATTTCTGTTTATGCAATGTGAGTTTTTCACATATATCTAAGATCAAAATTTGTCAGTGCATAAAAAGATGTATCTTAAGATATAAAAAATTGCATACATTTCGTCATATGGTGTACTGCTGAATAAATACTTTCTCCGAGACAAAGAACAAGTTTCTCCACCATCACTTCCAACTAAGTACGGATGTATCTTTGACTGAAGAATCCAGACTTTGCTTAGCACGCTCTGTGTGAAGGTCATGTCTTTGAGGTATGAACAGAGCATGACATAGAACACATCTGGCAAAGCTACCATGTGAAGTTAATTTTAAATTGTCATAGTTGGCACTTCCAATTCAGTAGAGAAACCGTACGTACAGAAACTGGCCTTGGTGGCTCCTGTGCATCCAGCACCCTTGAGGGCAATTCTTCAATCTCGAGAACGAATAACATGGAAACTGCATGGTAAATAGCTTTCATTTCAACCCAGCAGGAAAACTGTCATTGGAAATGTCAACAACGTTAACCTCTCCAAGGAAAAGCCATCAGAACTGGACTGCTACATGAAAAATGAGTAACATAATTTACTTACAAAATGAATGACTTAACATGAGTACAAGAGACATGAGGCAAATTTACTCTTACTTAGAAGGATTTAACTTAGAATTTATACCACCTTGATGAAACTTTAATGTAGTTGTAAATGTACAGGAGTGGCTTGAAGGTCTGGAGAAGGCTAGCAGGAGATACATCAGATGGGAAGACTGTACTTCTTTGGGAAGAGTATACTTCTCAGTACAGCAGTACTTCTTGAAACACATGAGTAAATCCACACATGGCTGTTTAAAGAATAACATTAACATATTCATATTTGACTACCTGTTTGCATATTTTAAGTTTACATGTTCACAGTTCTGTGAAATCTAACCAAAAATTACTGATTTTTTTATTCTTGAAATTTAAGTTATTCACCTGTGTTTATCGTGTACCTGGGGCACGAACCACAGCAGCTGCAATGCAGCATACACTCTCATGCACACACAAGTCATTCCCTCAAATACCTACCAATCATCAGCAAATTACAATATTCAAACATGCAATCTAAGGCAGCAGGCTGACAAAACATACATCTGGATTTTATATTAACATTTACAGAGTGTGCTTAGAAAATGTTCTGCTTTATATATATGAAATGGAAAAGCAAATACATGATAAATCATTGGAATATATTTATACTACACTGAAGTCACAGAGCTATGGTCTAATTCAGGGCTTATGTTGCCATCCAAATGAACAAGGCATTGGTTTTAACTCCCCTGGGAGTCTCACCTAAGAGGCCCTCAGGAAAATGAGCTTGAGCTGTCGCAAGGCGCTTGCTTGTGCCAGTGAGGCGGGGGGAATTGCTGTTGCTGAAAGGAGGTGTGGCCCATGGAGCATGAAAATTGGGAATGATTATATTGGCAGAGAACTGTGTTTATTCAGCATTTGCCACCAGCAAGACTACTGTGTTCTTGTTAAGGTTTCTCTAGGTACGCTGTGAGATAAGCAACAGTAATGAGGACTTGGGGGTGCAGAGTTTTTGATGCCAAATTTCAAGTTGCAGTTACCATATCAAACTTCTCAGCTATGCTGGCTTGGAAAGGAGCTGTTAACCAAATAACCCATAACCTAAACTGTACTCTACACTGTTTACTCAAAGATTCCTCTCTAACTTTCATACCCTCTCTTTGTCCAGTATTTCTACCCTCATTTTTCTGAGGCTAACACTTTCAAGAAGACACAGAGAGGAAGGAATAAGCAAGAAGCCCACTGTGAAAATAGTTCAGCTTTTTGTCTTTTTCACAAGCAGAAATTTCACCAGCTTCTTTTCTCCTTTTCTGAAAGAAGATATTTTGGGCTTTCAGCTGCAGTTTCCTCAGGCACTTGTACTCCCCATCTTGTTTTCCCAGTTCAAGTTCCCACTACTCTAATACCAAATGCTAGTTTTTATGGCTATGTCTACACTCATAAATAAAGTTGACCAGTGTTCATCTTGAGTCCTCAAACAGTACTGGAAGAACTCAGTGCAGTCAATACTTTGCCCAAAAGACATAAGTACCATTGAAACTGATTCTCAACTGCTGACAAATTGTTCATATTCTTTTGATCTAGAAAAGTTCTTGCACTGCACAGTTTCAAAAAACACTGTGTGTCTATTTTCCCAGTGTTTTCAATGTGTGTTCATGATTATTTTTAACAAACAGTGCAACTAAGAATCTGTTCAGTGATATGAACTAATAAGCCCTCAGAACACTTAAATCATGTTTGTTTTGTTATTCTGACATGCCTTTACTGACATTTATGGGGAAAGAAGCTTTCTTTTTACTATCTTCCATGGCATTCTGGTAGCTTCAGCTTAATAGTTTCCAGGGTTCAGGATAAATTTAGTCTGTGTCAGCAAAATAAAGCTAATGTCTCAATCAGTATAATTGAGAAAATTAAATAGAAGGGACCATCAAAATTGCAGGTTTCTATGGCAGGTTTATATTATTTTCAAAGAAGGTAAATGAAACGGAATAAAGTAACACACTCAAGTAGTCCTTCAAGAGCCAGTCGGTATAGTTTCTCTTGCATTTACATCCATCAGATAAGACTATTATCAAAATGTATTTTGGAGATATTTAACAAGGATCGTGTGATTTTTTTTTTTTTCAAGCACTTGTATCTTGAAAATGGCAAATGGTTATTTAACAGTTATTTTTCAAATTCAGTTACTGATTTTTTTTCTTTTTTTAACTCAATTTCTTTTCAAAGTTCTGTCCTTTTTCACCAAGGAAACAAGCATAAAAGATTTTTAAGAGGTTTTCTTAAAATTTTTGTCCTACATAGTAAAAAGTATAACTGTCCAATGCATGACTCTCAGCCAAATATATAGTAATTGTAAACATGCTTGTTTATGTGTATGTCCACACAGTATTTCAGATAAATTCTTGTTAAATTGCCAGTGCTACTATTTTTGCAGCTGAAAATTACTCCCTATCATTGACCTAATCCTTCAAGAGAGTGAGGAACCTTCATATCTTGATGACAGTATCAACTCACTTTTCATGGGCACTAGGCTGAATGACAAACCCAAATGTAGGGGCGTAGACCTCAAATTTGTTTTTGCTCTTTCCCAGTTAATATTTAGTAGGGGAAGAGTGCGTCCAATTGCTTCCATTGCAAGGCTTCATAAAAGTATTTTCAGTCAATGTATGCTGGTATACAGAAATAACTGTCCAAGAATAATCTCTGAAGACTCTATTAAACAACAAACAGTTCCTAAACTCTCTGAGCATAAGCCAAGGAAAGGCCACAAGTGATACAGAGACTGACTCTGTACACAGACGGCTGATTTGGCAAGGCAATAGCCAACATACTGAAGAAGGTCTCTGGTCTTCATTCCCTTCAAATTTCTCTCAGAACTGGAGCCACAGAAGTTGTAGGCAGTCTGGTATAAGAAAAAGTTTTTTAATGATCTCTTTCTTGCTTCAGAGCCACTGGATAAACTGGGATAACTGCTTGGATTGGTGAGATAACTACTACCTTGGTGACAAAAGCTTCCTTTTATCCAATCTCACAGCAACTCACTGTTATATTTGTTTGTATGAAGAGGGGTCTCAAAAGGGATAGTATAATTATTTTTATACTTAAGTACTTTTTTTCCCCCCATAGGGGAGTATCCCTTTAACTGGAAGGCATATGGCCCAGGATGTTCTTTGTGTTTTTTTTTCCCATTGTTGCTTTTTCTGTGTACATCCTTAAACAGTTTTTTGGATGACCTACACGCCTGTTGGCTGACATCAACTGGGAGAGTTGAAGTGTCTTGAGAATACCCTCATCATTAGGACCAAGATGCTCAAGTGGTACAAGAGCCAAATAAATTTTGGACACTCTTATTCAGATTGACAAAGCTGTATGAACAAATTAAAAATAACTTACTTGTGTCTTCAACTCTTTGAAAGGGTAGATAACAGCAGGACAGGGGGAAATGGTTTTAAGTTGAAAGAGGGAAGATTTAGGTTGGATGTCAGGGGGAAGTTCTTTACTATGAGAGTGGTAAGGTGCTGGAACAGGCTGCCCAGAGAGGTCATGAATTCCCCATCCCTAGAGGTGTTCAAAGCCAGAGTGGATGGGGCCCTGAGCAGCCTGGTTTAGTATTAAATGTGGAGGTTGGTGGCCCTGTCTGTGACAGGGAGGTTGGAGATTCATGATCCTTGAGCTCCCTTCCAACCCTGGCCATTCTGTGATTCTGTGATTCTGTGTCTTCACCAAAAATTTGAAGAGAATATAAGAATAATTCAAAGTGTTGTTAGAAAAATTTGCATATTTCTGTAATTGAGTTATATTATGATCATGGTGTTATATTATTCTCTAGTTAAATCTCCAGATTATTCATGTAATGATTTCATTCCAGTATAATGTTGTAATTGAGAAAATGGTGACCCAGTATGTCCTTTGCCATTTTAAATTCAACTCAAGAAAAGGACTGATGCTGACTAAGCAACAAGTTCAAACATTCTGGAAGTCTGAAAACATTTCCAGTTTTCTGGGGTTCTATAAGATTTATAGAAGTCTATGAAATTAAAAAGTCCTAGTAAGTAAATAAATACATACATACACACATAAATGCATAATAAATAAATAAGACATTTGGAAATCTGATGCAAAGCAGTAGCTGGAAAAGACCAAGAACACAGACGCAGTCACAAAGAACTTCATCTGCGGAGCTGGCTCAGCATGATGTCAGAGTTGGGGCAGCTCCATTGACATCACTGCAGTTAAACTAATGTGAAAGGACAGCTTACATCTGGGGTCTGGTCTGACAAAAAAATAGATTTGCTCAAAGGCTTTACATTCCTTCAAAAGATGTGACAACAACTGGACCCTGTCCCAATACCAATATGCTTCAATAGCTGTGTTATGTAAAACTGCATGCAGATTACTGTGGGCAATGTGCATCTCACAGTTTGCCTTTTTAAAAGAAGTGATATATTGGTAATTTTAAGACAGAGGGTTTCTAAAAAAATGTTACTGTCTAGTTCTTATTTTCTTGCAGATGAATATATCATAATAATCAGATTATTTTTCCTCCTCTGATAAAAAATGAGTAATTCTTCTCCTGAAGTTACATTATGCTGGAAATTAATCCACGAATAAGGCTGTGTTACTGAAAGATTGCTTGGCCTTACAAAAGAACACATCAACATAGAAAAACTAGCTCTCACTACAAAAAAATAATTCTTATAAAATACTTTAAGGTAATGTCCTCAAAAATGCTTCCTAGAATGACAAACACATATTATTTTCTCTCTTTGACATAATAAGATAACTGAAAGGACTCCATATCCCAGCCTAAGTGTGACCTCCTGGTGCTATTTGAAATACCCTAAGACAGCTGAACAAAACCTCCCTGGAACAAAACCAGGTCTGTATTGACCTGGAGCAGCAGTTAGACACCAGGTAGCCCATTTGAATTCCCTGTATTTAGGCAGCAGAAGGGTGTCCAAATATAAATACTTCTACTAATAATGGAGCATCAGAGAATAGAAAAACTCTCCGAATTGACATACTAGGTGGACATCTCCAGCCCTGAAATGAAGGCCATAATTCATCCTAACATTAGTACTTTATTTTCAGATAAATTTGAAAATAACTTGGTAGAAATAAAGCAGTTTTAACATGACAAAGATGGAAGTTGAAAGTCCTGGGAAATTCCTTTATTAAATCCAAATCAGTTGGATATAAACATATCAACTACAATAAGTACTTGGGAACAAGTTTTAGAAACAAATCAATGGGATGCTAGCTAGATAACTGATGATTCCAAGTTTGCTTTAGTTTTGTGTGACCTACTTTGTAGATATTTAGCTGACAAAGTGCTGAGAAATATTATAGAAGATTAATGACAGTAATAAAGTTCTTGTATTTCAGGGTTTGCAAGAAATGCTTCTTACTATCTCCCACTGGCCTCAGGATTGCATTCTGTCTTCTCTGATTCAAAGCCAGTAATGATAACTCATTCCTCTAGTATGATCCATTTTGGTTACAGCAATGCTGTGAGCTGGAAAGCATCAGCCCTGGGAAAGCTGCAGCTGCTGCAGATGCAGGAGCAGTTTGCTTCCTCAGAACTATCAGTCACAAAACACTTTGTTTTACACTTGGAATCCACATACCAATTATACTGTTCTCTAGAGGTAAGCTATGTCTTCTTGACACTTAAATAAAATTCCATGTGTCTAAGTGGTACCTTCTTCAAACATGCCATTAAGCCCTGAATATTGGTAGGACTGACTCAGGTCTAAACTGGACTGTAGTTCTGAAGTCATTGCACTTTATGGGAGACATTCTTTGTTCCCTTCACTTACTTTCTTCCTTGGATAGCAAAGTATCATACTAAAATTTATGTTACTATATGGGAAGCCAAAATTAAATAAGTGATATTTTATCAAAATAGTGTTATTTCCTGTGGAATTAAAGAAATTTTTGAGTATGGAGACAAATTACAGATACTGACTGTTAATTTAACTAAACAGTCAAATATCCTTCTTTAACATATAATGCAAAAATTATCATAACCCTTCACTATAGAAATAGACATTGAAGCCCTGGAATATGTCCAGAGAAGAGCAGAGAAGCTGGTGAGAGGTCTGGAGCACAAGTCTTACTTTTCAAATACAAAGAGTTTCAAAGAGTGTTAATGAATTTTGCAGTGATGGATTTTTTTATTTTTATAACTGTCCAAATGTGATCATTTTAATACTATACATCAATGTGAAGTATGTTTTGTCAGAGGATCAATATGGAAAGAAACTTTTTGAATAGGTCTGCTATGTTAAATATTTGTGTCTTTTGGCTGCCATACCAATATGGAATTTACCCGATATCTTCTATACTCTCTGTTTTAAAAACACGTTCTCTTAATTTTCAGTGTTAGACTGTGTTTCTTGATATGGACAAATCCCCTGCAGCACATTGATTGCAGCACCCTGAACCACAGGAAATACAAACAGTATCTAGAATTGAATCTGCTTCATGACTGTATTTGAATATACTGTGTTGATTGTGCTCACTTCTTAATACTTGAATACACAGAGTGTCCTTCGAGTACCTGAACTGGACTCCTTTCAGACACAAAAATATGTGGTGTGCACCTCCAGAAATATTTCTCTATTTATGCAAATCCATTGCTATTAGCTTTGTCCGCTTGCTAGCAGAAGGTTATCCATCATTCAGATTAAAATTAACACTCTGTTCGCTTGACCTTCTGTTCTGTTTTAGGGAATATTTTATCTATTTTTTGCAAAAGTTTAAAGGGGATTTTATGTTGAAAGATTTTATTCTCTGTTACTTTTGCCTATCATCTAATTTCTGTTTGAAAATACCATAATTAAAAACAAAAAGACTTGAATAGGAATGTTTCCACAGGAATCGTAGATTATACTTCTGAAAAGTCACTGGTAGAAAAGAGTATTCATTTCACATCTGAATGTACTAATTTTAAAACACCCAAAATTTTAAAAAGAACAAGAGGACCATATTTGGGTGGTCCTGTCTGGAGCCAGGAGCTGGCCTCAGTGATCCCTTCTAACACTGGATTTTCAGTGATTCTCTATACATGCAAGGTTAAATGTGTACAAAATTTGGATGGATGAACAAATGGAACAAATGAAGGGGGGGGTGGGTGGGGAAGGGGAAGAAGGCAGAGAGAGAGAGACACTCACCACAAAAACCATACCAACTGAAATTTTGATAACAAAATATGTAACATTTCTCAATGGCACATTACCCACAGGGCAATAAAGACCTCACAAAAGTAAAGAATTTACTGAACATATAATCTTCATAGGATTAATTACATATAGTCCCAGCATTCAGAGAGGAACAGTCAAATACAGTTGTTGTGAATGTATTGCCAAGGATAGACAAGGTTCAATTGTACTGAATGGTTCCTGAGGTCATGGAATATCATTTTCCTAAGGTTTCCAGCTGGCAAATTCATTTTCTCACTCTCTCATTTAGTCCCTTGTGTTTATTTTATGTGTACTCATGACAGCAGAATTACTGAACTCGCCTATGCAGCCTCAAGATGGTTGTTTTCAATGAAAAGTGTGTGAAAATTATTAACTGGTCTGTAAACAAGTGATTCAAATTACTCTGTTCTGTCCTAATTTATGACTATGTTTATGACTAATGTCCAAACCCTAATTTGAATTTTTCAAGACAGTTCCAGCTTCTGGAATTCTTTGCACAGGAAGAGGAGGTGAACAGATTTACCTAGTTTTTTCTTGATTATTTTTTCTTTATAAATAATAAAATTTAAGACTTACATTTGTAAATTGTGTCTGGCTATATTCTGGACAGATACAGTGGAAATAGTGTGAGCATTGATTGCATTTAGGCCATGAAACTTAGCAGCAAATGTTTTGGAAGGTGATGACCTGTCCTTTGGTATCACAGACAATCTTATGAGCTAATCCACCATGTAAAGCATAACAGCAAGAGGGTCTGTAAAAAACGTGGGCAATAGAAGAATGATTCCATTAGCCTATCAAATCCTTTTTCCTTTAAAATTCATGCCTCTGTTTACCTTCTTTCTAGATGAACATAGGCTGTACCACTAACTCATAGTCAAGGATTTCACTAACTGCAGGTCTAAACGTAACTCTTAGGACTACTCATGAAAGAAAAGTATAAAGGAATCCAGTGGGGTCTAAAAAAATTAGGGGATTCTGTACAAGACCAAGAGATATCATCTTTGGGATTTAACATATATCCATGAGATTCAGAAAAACATCAGACATCAATATGAATTGAGTGAGGAGAGTCTAGAGATCCTGGGGATATCAGGACACTTCTAAGCAGAAAGCTACTGACTACTAGCCTGAATATCTCTCTAGGTACTTGATTTCTGTGGACAACCACAAACTATAATGCTCAGCTACATTGTGGACATACAGCCACCTACACACATGCAATTTTACGTTCCTCATTTGGACTTGCATTGCTCTGCAAGGACTCAGTCTCATTGCTTAAGTGGAGATTCAGAATACCTAGATATCCTTAATAACCAAGGCTGCTTCCATCCCCTCCTTCAGGAAGGCAACAATTTATTGAAGTTCATGTGACTTATGTACCAGTTACATGTGAATAACAAGCTCTGTAAGTAAACCAAGGCCAAAGAGAGCAAGAAAGAAGATGTTGGAGAAAAGAGAGAGGAAGATTTATTTTAGGGTTCTATTTCTATTAAGACTTACATATTATTCTGACAGAAGATGTTTACAGCAGCAGATGGGCCTGTGTTTTGTAGCAGAGTGAAAAAAGAAAAAGAAAAAAAAGCACTATTTCATTTCACCTCAGTCTCTCTCTTTTGCCTTAAGAATGTTTACTTCTACTATTTCATCTATGGTTTATTCTTTCTTTTCTTTTTTTTTTTCCTGAAGAGCTACTGTGGAATTTTTTGTAACAGCAGTGAAACTGCTTCATTTGTGTTATCACAAATAGCTGCAACATAGAGCATTGGCTTATATTCAGACATTTGTTTTTTCATTTTCCTGGGACTAGACACTTTAAGCTTTAATGAAAGAAAATATATATTGGCTTAGGATTTCTTGGATTATTATTATTTTTAATAGTATTAAAAATTATTGGATTAAACCCAGAAACATTCAGGGAGCAGAGATAAACTACTGAGTTTCCCCAGCTTACAGAGAGCGTGTCCAGGGCCAGACAGTAAACATTTGATGGACAGAAATTTTCATAGCATTTTGCTTTCATTTGTTTCTTATTTCCTTTAGAATTTGGTTAATTCATAGAGTTTTAGTTAGATGGTTGAATTCATATTTTTTATGTCTAATTTCATGCCACCTGTTCTTATTCCGGTAAGTACTGCTTACTCTCTATGACACACTTACATTTTCAGATCGGTTGAAATACATAACATTTTGGTGGAAAACTAGGGTTCCTAACACAGATTTAGTTATATTTTCTCATTTAGTTTGATGTGGTGCATAAACCAGCATTTCTGTGTTTGGCAATTATGACTCTTAGACAGAGATGTCATGCTCATAATACTGTAATTCCTTTTTTGTTCGTTTGTTTGTTTTTTTTTACTTATTGAAAATCCTTTTCCTCCCTGAAAGTAACATTTTCCAGAAGCAGAAAACCAATCGTTTTAGCTACTTAACAAACAAACTCTCCAGATGTTACTGTCAAGTAAAGGCTTAAGTGAATTTAGCTTTAAGTATTAAAAAATGTGTCAAGATTGTGCCAACATTACACAATAAATCTCTTTTTAAGAATCTGAATTTGATCACAAGAATTCAGGCACTGTAAGTATCGGAGTGTGACAGGTCATAAAAGACTTTTTTTCTGATTGAAACCAAATTGGCAATGGATAATTTTCATTTAAACATATTCAGAATGAATTTATGTCATAAAATTTTGTTATACAGAAAACAGAAAAAGATATGTAAATAAGAAATTTGTTTGTAAAATGGTAAATATTTTATTAATGTTAAAATCCAAAATAATGTCTTTTTTGCCTGTGGGTGAGACAACCAAAGTACAATTGACTTTTAAATTCTACTCCAATTTCCAATTAAAAAAAAATCCTGTCAGAATTAGAATTGGAATACATCATTTACACTGGACTATGAAAATGAGAGCAACACTAGTAATTGGTTAGTGGCATGCCCTGAAAAGTCTTCTGAAAGATTTTGGAAGAGCTTCACATTTTCTAGGGTCAAGTATTTGCCTCTGCCACAGTTTTGCAGGTTGAAATTCTGAAGATTCCCAAAGTTTCTGATTCTATTAGAGCCTTACTTGGCAGCTGGGGGATTTCTGAAACTCCAATTAAATATTTTTGAAAAATTCATCTTTGTTATTTCTGAAATGAAATATCTTAAGATTTTCTCCCAAAAGGAAAGTTATGTATCTGCTAATTAGTGTATGGTTGGATAGATCCATCTCTGCTATGGTAAAGAATTTGTTTTTATTACTAAAATCTCCTTACATACGGGAAATGTAAATTCTTTAACAGGTCTTGCAAACTCCCTAACACAACTTCTTCACCCTTGTCCAGATAGCCAATACAAAACTAATGCACCACTTTCACTCTCAATTTACAACCACACTGATATAATAATACCCTTATACATCCCTTTGCACAACATATATTCCAAAGATATTAGATCATGTCAACTACCTTAATCAATGAATCCTGTAATAGTGTATTCAACTTCTCTTGGTATTTAGTAAACCCAAAGGTGTACTACAAATATTTTTGGTTTTAAAAATTGGACTCCACCTGCCTGCTCAAGCTGAACAGATGTTAAATGAAAAAAATATTTTGGATGAATTTTGTAATTTAAAGTGTATGATTAGAACATTAAGCCATTGGTCTATTTTATAGGCAATGAAGCCATGTTTATGAAAGTTTTACAACTCAGTAATGTCTTTGTTCAAAGCAAAGCATGAACAATTACTACATCCCTATTTCCAACATTTCCAAATTCAAGTGGACCTTGGAGAATTACAGGCATCAGTAGACAGCAAATTCTGTATAAACATTATTGATCCTCTGGGTGGACTTTTTTACATCTAAGGATGGTCTTTAAGAAATACTTTGTTAAGCATCCAAAATTTCCAACATAAATATTTTTATTTCATTCTCTCTCATCTTTCATGTATTTTTCATGAATTGTATCCACAATCTTCAATTATGTTCAATGTTTAGACCAGCAGGTCTTGCAGAATTTCTGAATCTTCTCTAGAAGTCTGTTCAGCTACAAAAGATTGAAAACTTCAGTCTATGCTCTTTATTATTTGATTTCTGCCATGAAGTTTATATACATAGAACTTGGAATACTGACACACTGACCATCATGCAGGATTTCTTTGCTTGTCTGTGAAAATCACTGTTTGCAGTGTTTTAATGCAACAGAAATGCATATTTTGTCTTTTTTTTTTTTTTAGCTGAAACATAAAAGAACAGCAAAAAAAAAAAGAAAAATAACAAACAAATAAAAATAATTAAAAAAAAAATCTGTCAGTTTACTTAAATGATAAAAACAAAGATTTTCCTATTACTTGTTTTCATTTTTTTCTTCTAGGCCAGACTTATCTCTTTGATAACCAGTGGTTAAGCTGAGGACCTTTGGACTGCAGATACTCTGACTGTTAAACTGATTTTTAAGTCTGAGTAATAATAAAATGCCAAAAGAAACCTAACAAAATATTCAAATTATTTTTAGTGTAATGACATACAGTTGTATACAGACACTCCAGTCTACAACTGTGCTACATTATTCTTGACAAGATAGCTAAATAAAATATATATGTTTACCCCAAATTTCCAGTGTTAACAAGAACTACAGAGAAGAGATGGAAACATCTTTACTACTGACATTTTTCAGCCATTACACAGTCCCTCAACTTACTGAATATATCTACATGTAGAAATATCACATATTACCAACTGGTTAGTCTTCCTGAGGTCAGTAAGAGTTTTCTTGCTACCAGAAGTCCATCATACTCTGGTTATCTGGAACACATGCTAGCAAGATCAGAGTTGTGAAGTCCAATGCAACAAATCCAATTACACTGTGATTGCACAAAAGAAGGGATTATATATTAAAAAATACAGGAAAACAATTAATTTAAGATTTAGAAAAACACACAGCAAAAGATTTAGAATGGCTTTTCTGCCCCTGAGATTAGTCTAGATAGAATACTAAAAACTGGATTGTCTTACACTGAAAAAAACAGAATATAAATATAATTCATATAAAATCATGCCCGACTTTATAAAAACCAAAGAGATAGAAGATTATTCCACAGACATTTTGTATTATGCATGAAAATTCCATTCAAATAGCAACCATCAGCTATGTCACAAATCATGGGAACAGGAATAAAAATATTAAAAGTTTTAGAGCTGTTAAATGTTTTGAGTTATTATGTCTAATAAAAATATCCCTTTTTCTAGTCACACACCATTTTTATACATTTATCATTTTACAGTTGTGTTCTTTTGAACCATGAGCATAAACAACCTGGGCTACAAAAGTTATTAAATTCCTCTTCAGGATATTAGGATATTAAATGATCAAAAACAATTAAATGATTTGTAAATAAAATATATCAATCAAGTTTCTCTTTCATTTTGCAATAGAGTATTGAGTTTGGCTCTTGAAAAAATTTCAGCTGTTATCTTTTTTTTCAAACAATAGAAAATTAACTCGCCTTTCTGTTGAACAGCATCTTTTTCAGTAATCTCTGTTTCTAAAGAAAAAAAGAGCAATACAAAACAAAATAGCTATTTGATGACTGCACTTGAGATACTGGAACGTCTAAGCAGCTTGGAGTTATTTCAGCTATTGATAAGATGAGACACAGGATATTTTTGCACATTGAATCAATTAGGCTAAGAGGATAACTGGCAACAGTTGAATAAGCCTTATTTCTTTACCAAACGTAGTGGGGCTTGTATAAGACATTGGGGAATAAGTGTACACAATACTAAAATTTTCATCTGAAATATTTGTCAAGTTTTCATCTTAAAACGTTTGGAGGAAAAAACTAAGTATGTCTTTCCCACAAGTTCTTCATCTGTAATATCTTCCAAATACCTTTTTCCATTACATAAATTGTATGCCTTGACATTTGTATCTCAACATTTATTGTATTTGGCTCTTTCACAAACCACCTCTTTCCTATTTAAAAATTCTCACAGTTACTGTTTACACCTACATCCCTTCTACAGTGAGTAAGAAAGTGATCCAGTGCATATTTCTCTGCACAAAGTTTTTTAAGCTGCAGACATACTGGGGTCCTAGATGTTTTCATTAGTCCAGAGCGGAAGTAACACAGTATGCACACTTGATACTATTTATCAGGATATGAAAGAATCTCTTGTCAACCAAAATTTAAAAATATCATTTCTGATAGATGGGAAAGCTTCAGAGCATCAGAGAAGTCAAGGTCAATCTTGGGTCGGCTCTGGATCATATCACAGATCATGACTGTAGTTGGAAGAGAGTTCTGGAAGTCATTTGTCTTAAGTCCCTGCTTAGGCATGGTCACCAAGATCTGCTTGCCCACATACAGTAGTTTTAAGAGTGTACACTCTCTAAATTAAGTACAAAGTCAGGTATGAGCTCTCGTTTTTTGAAATATTAAGTTATGTAATGCTTGATTACTAAAGGCAAAAGTACAAATAAAATCACAGAATCACAGAATGGCTTGGGTTGGAAGGGTTCTCAAAGATCATCAAGTTCCAACTCCCTGCCACAGACAGGGTTGCCTGTTGCTAATGGTGAGATGGTGATGCACTGAAACAGGTTGCCCAAGGAGGTTGTGGATGCCCCATCCCTGAATGCATTCGAGGCCAGGATAGATGGGGCTCTGGGCAGCCTGGTCTAGTGATTGGTGACCCTGCACATAGCAGGGGTGTTGAAACTAGATGTTCATTGTTGTCCTTTTCAACCCAGGCCATTTTATGATTCTGTGATTCTATGATTCTATGTTTCTACGATTCTACGATTCTATAGTTGTCACTGCTCATCTCTCACATTACATATTTGGAATAATATTGATGTAAATAATCAGTGAAGACAATGCAGGCGACCATCACATATGATTCAGAAATTATTATGAATATTAGGAAAACCTCCTATGCAAAGAAGCATTTGTTCTACAGACCATAGGATACAGATTTTCCACTTTACCCTACGACTCAATCTGCATGCTAACCCCAGAATTGTAATGGATTTCAAGAAATTAGAGAACACAAATCACAGCAAATGATCTGTGACATTGCTGTTATTTATGTCACATGAACATCAAATATGTGATAGCTGGTTAAACGTCTTGATTTTTTTTTATCTTAACCTGACACCAAAATTGGTGATGAATTTGAAATTAATTACTACTTTCTTCATGAAAATTAAAGGCAAAATTGAGACAATGATATAGTGTCAAAGAGTTGTCAGTACAAGGCATTAAGTTTATGGTACTGGCTAGGATTTATACCACGGCTGAAACTTTTCTAAATGTTATTTTCTTCTCATCATATTGTAAAAGTGCTATTGTCATCTCTTTTCACAGAATCACAGAATCACGGAGTCATAAAGGTCAGAGGGGACCAGTCATACAGTCTAAACCTTTGCTACAGCAGTCCCCTACAGCAGGTAGCATATGTACGTGTCCCGATAGGTCTTGAATATTTCCAGAGAAGGAGACTCCACAACCTCTTTGAGCAGCCTGTTCCAGTGCTCCATCACCTCACTGTAAATAAGCTTTCCCTCATGTTCTTATAAAACTTCCCATGTTCTGGTTCATTTTCACTTTCCTTGTCATGTTGCTGGGCACCAGTGGAAAAGCCTGGCCCCATTGACTTGACGCCCTCCCTTTAGATATTTACAGGCATTGGTAAGGTCACCTCCCAGTCTTCTCCAGGTTGAACAGCTACATCTCTCTCAGCATTTCTTTATCCGAGAGATGCTCCAGACCTCTCATCATCTTTGTGGCCCTCCTCTGGTCTCTCTCCAGTAATTCCCTTTTATCATCAGAAAATCTGCAGCTGAAAGCATCAGTGATATCAGATCAGGCACCAGGGTGACAGCTGCTGACCTGTCACTCTGAGAGATTACTTTGGTCAGGAGTCAGAAGTAACATTTATACCAAAGGTCATTCCTGTTGCAGTCACCACGGTCCTGCCAACTGCTCTCATCTAAGAAACATAGGATTGCTATTTGGCAATGGGTCACATTTCACCCTGTTAGAAAGTGAAATCTTCCTGATAAAGAGAAAAAATGGCAGATTGCCATTGTGTTATACTTAAGCTTATGGGGAAACTGAATTCTTCAACACACATTTAGAAATGTAATTATAAATGGGTAAGCTGGGACACAAATCCCCATACTGCACACTTCCTCTGGGCATGTAAAGATAAGTAGCGTGGAACAATTCCAAAGCTGATTGTTATTGCTGAACAAGGAGGCATATAAATAAATAAATAAACGTTGCTGATATACAGATGCCTGGGCAACCTGTTTCAGTGCATCACTACCCTCTGAGTGAAAAACTTCCTCCTAATATCTAACCTAAACCTCCCTTGTCTCAGTTTAAGACCATTCCCCCTAACCCTATCACTACTCACCCTTATAATACAGACATTCTCCTTCCTACTTATATGCTCCCTTCAAATACTGGAAGGCTGCAATGAGGTCTCCCCCAATTCTTTTCTTTTCCAAGCTAAACAAGTCCAGTTCCCTCAACCCTTCTTCATGGGAGAGATGCTCCAGATCTCTGATCATCTTAGTGCTCCTCCTCTGGAGTTGTTCCAAGAGCTCTGCTTCTTTCTTGTGCTGGGAGCCACATGCCTGGACACAGTACTCCAGAAGGAGCCTCACAAGATCTGAGTAGAGGTGGGCAATCACCTCCCTTTCCCTGCTGGCCACCCTTTTTTTAATTCAGCCTGACACAGGTAGGTCATATATGGTAGGTCATTATCAGATTACCCACCTGGAATAGTTTCTATTCTGTGCTGAGCCCTAAGCTATGTCTAGGCCTGCTAGTTGTAGCCAGATTTAAAACATCTTCAGAAATGGAGAGAAAAATACCTTCTGCATGGTTTGTAACAAGAATTTATTTCTGTGTAGATCATTTACAAAGTGATGAAGAATTACCATAAAATGAGTAAACAGAAAATAACAGGGAAAAAAAAAAAAAAAAAAAAGGTAGAGATATTCTCTCTCTTATTTTAGGAAAACCTAGGCTTGAAATGTATTTATCAGTCTGACAGTATAAGTTATATATGAAGGTTTTTGTTGTCTCAACACATTAAAATCTGTTGTCTGATAGACAAGTGAGAGAAGAGAGAAAATAGAAGTGAATCAATGCAAAAGTATGTATAATTAACAAAATATTTGTGTAGCTATTATATTTAGCCTTATATACCTGCCATAGCTTTTTCTTCTGCCCTATAAAGAGTAATGGGTAATATTTTAACTTTATTATTACCAATAAAACTCAAAACAAAAAATGAGATGATAAAGTGATCATAACACTTCAGAATGCTACTAACTACAAAGAACTGGGATATTTTACAGTTATCAAATTTGGTCTGTGATTTTTTTTCCCCTATTCATTTGGAAATACCAAATATCTGATTAATGAAGGAAATAATACTACATCAACGGGTTGATTGTTGAACTAGAAGGTCTATTTGCCCAAGTCAGTCTTAAGAGAAGTGAGTATAACTCAAAGGAGTGTGGTACAACTGATACAAAAAGACAAATTAGTTGTGAGAAAGTCATGATGATTAAAGCTGTTGAGTTTCAAGCTACATTTTAGAAATTTGAAAGCTTCTATTTTGATTTCATTTAAACTGGGAAATTCAATGAAAGCAAAGAACGTGAAAGCAGTATTCAATCTGACATTTTTATTATTTTTAGGTTAAGAATAATGACTCTTAAAGCTTGTCAATTCCTATCTGAATTTAAAAGGCTTCTTTTCAGAAGTAATAGTTATCTCTTCTCATAGATTTTTTGAGGACTAATTACCTAAAATATTTAAAAATTAATTGTTCAGGAGTAACAGTAGGTTTCAGCCTTTCTGTTCATATGCATGAACCTCTGGAGTCATTTAGGTGCACTGGATGTAACATTTAAGTAATTACTGTAGACTTTACAATGTTACTGGATTCTGGAAAAATAAGATAAATGATTCACATCTTCAAACATTTTCTCTAAAGAGTACATGTTGTCCACTTGCACTTTTGAAAATCCCAGGCTGAGTCTGGGTCAATTTTTTAGCTACTTTTAGTTTATTTATGGATTGACTCCAAACTAAGCACTGGATGATGGCTTCAGGTAAGCTCTCTTAGCTACCAGAGATAAAATGGAAAAGGAAATGTTGACAAATGTGTGAATCAAAACTGGGATTATATCATGCATCTAAATTTAAGAAATTTCTCAGAGTCTTCAAGGAAGATTCTCTCAAGTGCCGTACAACTGTGAGATGATAAACCTGAAGAAATGTGGTATGGATTATGTTTGTTAGACATGAAACATCAAGACAGTTTCCTCCCAGAGATTTACCAATGGGATTTTAAATTACTAGAAACTTCTAAGCCAACACAAATATGCTATCAATATTGGTGTAATGCCTATAACACTTTTGAGAAGCAAAAAATAAGTTAATGAGATAAAAACAAATTTGAAAAAACAAATATATTAAAAATTATATGATAACAAAGAGAGAAATTCACTATGAAGCTATGTTGACTAAGAAGGATGAAAATGATCAAGAAAAATAAATTGATAGCTATAAATTTTGTTCCACTAAAACTAAAATAAAAATGTCAATAAGAGATTTATATTTTTAATGATAAACAAAGACTTAAATGTGAACAATGAAATACATTATCTTTGAGAGGAAAGGCAATAAATCAAAACCATATATGTAAGACAAACAAAGAGAAAAAAGGATCGAATGATATTGTAAAAAAAAAACAAACAAATAAATAAATAAATGAACTTCACACTAATTTAGCTTGCCTTATTTCAATGATGGGGACTACTCTTAATAAGACTTCTTGAAGATTTGGTATTTTAGAAAATGAAGCAACTATAAAGAGACACTAACTTTTGACACAGATCCTCCTACTGAGTCATTCCTGAGTCTCCCTGAAAGCAACGATGTTGCTTGTCAGGTAAAATCTTATACTTCAACAGATCTCTGTAAAGAGC
This sequence comes from Perdix hodgsoniae, assembly GCA_035772895.1. NCBI lineage: Eukaryota > Metazoa > Chordata > Aves > Galliformes > Phasianidae > Perdix > Perdix hodgsoniae. The sequence continues at coordinate 15,951,652 of JAPSGF010000011.1, read as the reverse complement.
TAAAGAGCAAAAGAGCTACCCCTATGTCATTCACTAGAGTAGTACCATTAACTATCACTGTCTCTACATGCATGGGGATCTGTTCTGAAAACTGCAAAATCATGAAGGTGTGCTAGATAGAATTTCTAATTTGAGTTTGTGCACGTAGGAAATCTGCTGTGTGTTCTTCAGACTGTTACGACAAAATGCTGGGCCACAACATTCCCCATCAGCTCCCACCCTCAGCCACAATGCCTTCATGGCAGTGCTGCCTTTTTCTAAAACTTTGCAATCTCTACCTGTCCCTTCTAATTGGATGTGATAGTCACTGTTATACTTGCTTTAATGTGTTGTACCACCTGACTATATACCCAAATTTTTTTAGGACATGTAGATTACACTATAATAATCATACCACTATCATAGTTCTTCAGCATGGACACTTCTTTGAAAACCTCTCCTTGACCTAGTAGAAGAGGAGAATACACTATACAACTTAAAAATAGGACTTTAATCTTTATTTATGTGTTACCATGAAAATTCATGAATGTGCAAATTCAACATGATTATTAGGTCCTCACATAATTTGATGAAATGTGTAAAAAAATTGTTTTAGAAAGTATGTAAAGGGAAGCATATAAATACCTCACACAACCAACATTTTAAAGGAGTTATGCAATTGAATTTTACAATTTTGAGATCTTGAAATTCAGATGTCTGATATTAGAAAACAGCATTCTACATTTACTTGGGATTTCGTATTTACTTTCAGAGAATAAAGGCTCTAGGTCAGAAGTTCAGTCTTCAGGAAGACAAATAAGGATTGCGTGAATACTCATACAGAGATTATCCTGTGCCTGTGTACTACTTTCAACATTACAGTCTTAATTCTGATCTAGCCTTTGAACATGATGATTCTAGATAATTGCAACAATAAGGAGAACAATGAGAATTCTAATAAAAAAACCTGTTCCTAGTCTATGTGATAAAGTTATAAATCTGAGTTAAAGCATAATTAATCTGCAAGAACCATTGAACCACTACATTTTATTTCAGATTTGTACAGTTTCTCTGGTTAGTGTCTGCTAACAGCTAAACCATGACCAACAAAAGTGCAACGGGCTTTGGTAAGAAGGAAGGCCAGCTCAGTTATTGCTACAGGGGTATTTCTGAAGTTGTTATGAACCTTTTCCACTTGGATCTGACTTCTGTTCATGTCTTGCTGAACATCAGTATGTGAAGGAGTGAAGAAATAATCAGAACATGTCCATGTGATATCTAGGGCCAAACATAAGAAGCTGTTGACACTTCTGCTTCTCACGCTGTATTTTCAGGATCAACACTTGTACAATTCTGAAAACAGTGGTTGCTGACAGAGAATGATTGTTCCTGTGACAAATTTAAGCCAAGGTTATTTATTTATTCGTAATATATTATGCAGTCTACTCCTTTAAAACGTGTTAACTAACCCCATGTTTAGTCAAAGTAATATCCCTCTATCTTTTTTCATTCAGGTTTTGCTAACTAATCTTTAAAATTGCCTCAGTGTGAGACAGGATGTTAGGAAAAATCTGTCCTGCTTTAGTGAATGGGTCGACAACCACAAATATCACTCCTGTTTAAATATATTACCCAGTGAATTGTAGTGCTACAGACAGGAACTTGATACCATTACTTGATGGAAGTTTAGCCATGAAGTACTAAATCAAAATGTGAGTCTGAGTCATATCATGACATTCCAATAAATAGAAATGTGTCTTAAGTCATTCCTTGCAGTTCTAAACAACCAGTAAAAGGATTCCACTAGGAGTGTGGAAAAGATACACTAAGCACACAAGTGGGAGGGAAATGGGTAGAAGTGTACTGACATTGGAGTCATATGATCAACATAAACTTCCTTTGTCCCATGGTGTGACACCTCCATATAAGGTAAGGTAAAAGATTCCATTCCTGCTCACATATAATTTCAGAGTGCGTACAGGACATGCAGGATGAAGGGGAGCAAATATGCTCCTTTTAGGAGCATGCCACAGGCTGGGTAAGTTCTCCCAGTAAATGGAGTCCATAATTCATGCTCCAATACACAAATGTTGATCCCAGGGAAAGCACAAATGTAAAAAATCCTGTCACACATAGTGCTATCAAATGGATCCGACTCATCAGCGTGTGAATATTCAAGGTAGAAAACCATTTATTTTAATTAATATTTCTGATGTCTTTATTTCTCTGTGCATTTCTGATGCTTTGGTAATTCCTAGTCACAGAAGGCAAGGAAAATGTAAGGTGTTTACATGTACTCACTAAGGAAAGCTGTTTCAGAGCTTCAATCTTTAATGTTCTAAAGCTTTCAATGGGAGATCAAGAGCCTCCTTGACTGAGATTTTGCTCTTCAATCAAAGGTTTGCAGACAAGAGGCCAACAGGGTCTTTGAAAAGGGAAACATTGGAGAAGGAAGGAGGCGGTTCATGGCTTTCCGAATGTAGATGGTGACAAGAACAATTGTTCACAGAACTAACATATTTATTTGCAAATGGTAATAGAAATATATTTCCTGCACTTTCTTGTGTGTTTCTTTTACATAGACATAATGATAAATTAACATTATTACACTTGCTGACAGAAAATGATTCTAAGAAATTTTTATTAAGTTTTTAAGCACAGAAAACATCAATAATTTTAATATAATGCTAGATAAAGTGAGATCTAGGGAGCAGGATTAAAGCTAAATAACTACAAAGGCAGAAATGTAAATTTATCATTAATGTACATTCAATCATTTGATCAGCTCTTTCCTTAAGTTTTATCTGTAGAAAACCATTCAAACAGATGACCATAACTTCAGCTGGAGATGTTCAGAAGACTTCATCGTTGAAAACTGCAATCACATGTTTTGAATCTTTTGCATAAAATTCCTAAGGCAGATAATGTTGCACATAAAATTACAATGAAATCAATAATGTAATTGTCAGCTATGTCTATACCAGTTCTTTCTTCAACTGTAGAACACATTTTCTAAGAAAAGGCCAGATTGATGATCATGCATATGCAGACAGCCAAAAAATATATCTCAGTGCAGAAACTAGCCAGAACAGCACATCTGCAGGAGAAATAAATAACTTGTGGATCTGGCAGTAGATATACTATAAAAAGAAAAGCAATGTTAAATCAGAGAATCGAAGTATCAGAGGTTAGTTTGAGTTGGAAGGAACCTATATGTTACTTGACAGTAGGATTTCAGCAGATCTGAAGCCAGTTTGCACTGGAGATTCACATGCTGGAAAAAAAGTTTATTTATATCGGTAGAATGACCACAGATGCCAGTAACGCTGGCTGCCTACTTTTCAGGTTTTCATGGAGGTCTTATCTCTGTGACAAGCAAAGGGTTCAATTTTGCAATCTTGATCTTTTTTTTATTATTTATTTCAGAATCTTCAGAAATGCTACATACTATTGATTGGTTATAATATGCTAAGTGATAAGCAACAATCAGACAGTAAATAAGTACTACAGTGGGGAAAGAAAAGAGCATTCAGGCACTGGAGTGGGCTGCCCAGGGAGGTGGTGGAGTCACAGACCCTGGAGGTGTTCAAGGAACGTTTGGATATTGTGTTGAGGGATATGGTTCAGTGAGAACTATTGGTGATAGGAGGATGGTTGGACTGGATGATCTTGTAGGCCTTTTCCAACTTTGGTGTTTCTGTGGTGTTTCTGAGAAAAATCCTACACATAATAGAATACTGTTTTCTTATGATTACTGTGCTACATGAGATGTTAATTCTCTGTATGTCAGTGCTGTCATATGTGAACTTCTGGATATCCTCTGAAGACACTGCACATTACTGAGATCCAGTCTGAGAAGTTCAGATCAGAGTAAGGATGGAATGGAAGTGAAGTGCCAGAGTCTAATGAATCAAATATAAGATCACAGTCACATAATATGGTTTTGGTTGGGAAAAACCTTTATGAAAAGCTAGTTCTAATACTCCTGCTATAGGTAGGGTCACTTCTCACTGGACCAGGTTGCTCAAAGCCCCATCCAGCCTGGCCTTGAATGCCTTCAGGGAATGGGCATTCATATGATTATTTATTCAGTGTTAAACAAGAAATAGGTAAAAAGTTCACAGAATCATAAAAAGATTCCTTCAGAAAATAAAAGAATGAAAGGAAGGGAAGGGAAGGGAAGGGAAGGGAAGGGAAGGGAAGGGAAGGGAAGGGAAGGGAAGGGAAGGGAAGGGAAGGGAAGGGAAGGGAAGGGAAGATGGCAAGGGAAGGGAAGGGAAGGCAAGGCAATTATTTCTTGCATGTATCCCTGGAAGATGTTAGTGAACCAGAATACTAATTATTAATTTCCTTATTTAAAACAATGAAAATATTGCAAATGAGATCTGACAAAACACACAGATCAGTTAAAGAGAAGCTTTCTGATGGTTTTAAAGGATGCAGATATTCTGCTTAGACAGAATCACAAAAATAGTCCTTTATGTACTTATAGAAGCTTCCAGTGCATAAAACAATGGGAAATGATAAACAGAGATAGGAAAGGAGAGTGAGACAGAGAGCCTGTAGATAACATAAATGAATATTCAAGTTACTGCTGCTTGTTTTTTGCCTCACTTTATTAAAGACCAAGTAAACAAAAGTTTGGGCTAGATTTCAACGTCAGTTTACACAATTTCATTGGTATAAATTTTGAATGAAAAGATTGGAGTTTGAGAACAACTAGCAATAAAAGCAGAGTTTTGGGCTGCGACTCAGGTACTGCATCACCATGCTTACTGCAGTGTGCTGACATCATTGGAAGTTCTGGTGATGAGCAACCCTGGGATGGGTTTCTGTACTCACATAACATGAGTCTTTCTACAGATTCTGAGCTGAAGTGGAATTCAGGGAGATCCAAGCAGAATTTTGGGTAATGTTAATACCTAAGAATACCAGAACAGGCTGCAAATTTCAAATGAAAGTAGTAGTCATAAATTGACAGTCTTCATATGTTCAGACCCATAAAACACTCACCACTCTTTCTTCTTTCTGCTGCATAAGAAAATAAAGGAATCACAAGAGACAGCTTTTGGTTTAAATTTTTTTGCAAGGTCAAGCTGATGACAGGAACATCTGGCAATTGAAAGTGGCATAGTTCTAACAGCTACCTAGGAAATGAGGTGTGAGAAGCACTATTACTCAACTGAGACCTAAAAAATTGACTAGACATGACAAAAGGAAATCATAGCTTTTAATTATCACCAGTTCTTACTCTGGAAAATGAAATAACCAGTCCTACTGATGCCTACATTATCATATTGGCATCCTGTCATCTTTTAGCCCACTGAAGAATATAATTGTTGATAGCCTGGTATTTAGTGTTTATCTACTGTGTATTTTAAGGTTATTGAGTTATGCTTGAAAGCCAAATTCATCCATAGTGTAAATGACAAAGCACAAACTACATCCTGTTTAATCTCTAGACAGGTGTCGGAAAGAAGGCCAAATACTGACATATTTATCAACACCTCTGCTTAAAATTCTTTTCAAGTGATATATTTTCCGTATCAGCCAAAGCTATTTGCTCTTAACACTGTCTGTTAGTCTAGAATCATCTTCAGTACAATAAAAATAGTAAGTTACATTTTTTAATCACCAAGGAAGATAAATCACTGCAATGAAGGAGCAGGGGAAAAAATATATCCTGTCAAAGTAACTAATTTTCTTATGATGCATGTTTTCTGACCTCTCATTACCCTAAAATTACATTGTAAATGATGGAAAAATGTTGATATATCATATAGAATAATATTTTCTCAACTACAAATGGAACTTCTATCACCCTTTAACCAAAAAACTAAATCTTAAATTGCTCGGAAGCAATGAATGACATTTTCTTTCCTCCAGACTTTGGGCACTTCTCACAGTTTTCATGATCTAGAAAAGATTACAGAAAGTGGTCTCACAATCACATCTGCCAGATACAGTGTTACTAGCAGGAATAGGGAGGTAATTGTCCCCCTGTACTCTGCACTGGTGAGGCCACACCTCGAGTATTGTGTTCAGTTTTGGGCCCCTCATTGCAAGAAAGACATTGAGGCCCTGGAACGTGTTCAGAGGAGGGCTACGAAGCTGGTGAGGGGCCTGGAGCACAGGCCTTATGAGGAACGGCCGAAGGAGCTGGGATTGTTCAGCCTGGAGAAGAGGAGGCTCAGGGGAGACCTTATAGCTCTCTATAACTTCCTGAAGGGAGGTTGTGGTGAGCTAGGGGTCGGCCTTTTCTCTCGTGTAGACAGTGATAGAACTAGAGGCAATGGTTTCAAACTGCGCCAGGGGAGATTAAGGCTGGACATTAGGAAATATTACTTCTTGGAAAGGGTGGTCAGGCACTGGAATGCACTGCCCAAGGAGGTGGTGGAGTCACCGAACATGGATGTATTCAAGAGACGTTTGGATGTTGTGTTGAGGGATATGATTTAGCTGGGGAGTATTGGTGATGGTTGGACTGGATGATCTTTTAGGTCTTTTCCAACCTTGATAATTCTGTGATTCTGTGGTTCTGTGATACCTCAAAACTCATGGGTGCATCCCAATCAAAACACATTGACTTTTGAATATCCACTTTCCTCAAATCCCTGCCTAGATCCTGCCACCAACAGTACCTCTTCCTTGCTTGAATTTTTCAATCTGCTCTCTGTGGCCTGGGATTTCTTAATAGCGGTCTTGCTGGTAAAGACTGAGGCAAAGAAGATATTGACTACCTTGTCCTTTTCACTGTCCTAGGTGTCCAAGTTACCTGTTTAATTCATTAGAGGATCCATATTTTCCCTATTCTGCCTTTTCTTGCTGATATACTTGTAAAAGCCCTTCTTCTTGCCATTAATGCCCTTGGCATGTTTGGTGATCCTGATTAAGCCTCATTTTTATTTTTTTTTTAATTCTATGATTCCTACATATCACATCACTACCATGCTCTCTGTTCAAAAGCCTTGTGTGTCATCCATCCACAGGACTGCTGGTTACCTGCCCGTCTTTCTTCCTTCCTAGACCTCTTCTGAGTTCAAACAAAACCTTTTGGAAAAAAATGTATTCACATCATTTAGGGGCTTAGGTGCATCCTGCTTCTCCCACACAGCCAGTGATTCCCAAATAAGGTCTCATGGACACAGAAATCAAATTCCACTTGCTGATGCCACTTCCACAGCCAATTATTGACATCTCCTATCAGTGTTCTCCTTCTCATACCCTTATCCTTTCATACGTTTGTAAGTTAATGAAGACTGATTGTTCTGAGATGCATAGCTGAAAGAATTTTAAGATTAACTCTTCATAGGGATACTCCCTCAAAGACAGATTTCAAAACTATATTTCTAAGTGTTCTCTGAACACAGGCAACTTCTCCATTTCTGATATTAATTATAGAAATGCTTTGTATGAAAAGGAAGTAATTTTTTGTGCGTATGTTTCTGGCTTCAGACGTCCATCGTTATGACTGCTAATATATTAAGAATCCACATTTGTAGTAAGTGATTCTCATTCTTGCCTTGCAAGATCAGTGTAGATGTGTTTAAAAATTAAATTTAAACATAAACATACATATATTTAAATAAAAATTATTAAATACTATTTTTGAAATATTGTTTTAAGACATCCATATGAATTAAACATTTTTATTTGAGGCTACCAGAAGAATGGCAGGTTTTTCTAGCAGGTCTTCAGCTGTGCAGAACAAGATAAGAGTTCCAAGTGGGAAGTTCATGAGAAGGGATGGATTGTGATAATAGGATCAAGATAATTCTGTGCTGGCAAGCTCACTGTTAAATGAATTTTGCCAACTAAGCTTCCACCTTCCACAGGTTGACCCTACTGGCATTGTGAATGTATGTAACTAACTCACAGGCTCACAACTTGCTCTTACGAGCCACAGAGCATTCCCTGAGTAAGAACAAATCTGAGATCTGCACCCTTTCTGAATTTACTGTGGCCCATTGTTTTCCTTCAGATTTTTAAATATATGGCCTTTCAAATTATCTTGATCACAAAGTAATATAATCTGAAAGACACAGAAAGAAGAAAAGGAGTTCTAGGTATCAGCATTTTTGTTACAGTTTTCTTATTTTTACTATCATAGATACAAAATCTGTCACAGGAGCAAGAAATTTTAGACTCATTAAGATGAAAAGACTGATATGGTGAAGATCATGATGACTGCAAACATTTGCTTATGTCTGATGAAGAGCAAAGCAGAATTTATAGGAAAACTTTTTCTAATCTTTACTCCTAAAGAAGATCTTTGAGCAATTTTTATACATTCATTATCGGAGAACTAAAGATTTGTCTTGACCCTATGTTCTAATTTAAAAGATGACTTCCACTTATTTATTTTTGAAGTACTGTTATTTTACCCATGGGATAAAGATGAACCAAATCCAAGACTCTAATTCAGGGCTTATTGACTTCAGTGGCCTCTTTTCCTTAGACTTTACTGGAAGTCTCTTTGACACACTGAAATCATTACACTGAAATAACGTAGAGAAGTAATTCTGTCTGAGACACTGAGTAATTTCCATAGGACAATTAAAGCTTACTTATTTTGCTCACGCAGGCAAGATTGAATTTTATGTGTCTGTAGCAGAAGTGGTTATCAAAGCTGATTAATGACTTCAAGGAGTCATTGTCAGATTTTGATAGGTGTAGCTTGCACTAACAACTTCTTAAACATAACAAGCACATCTCATGTCTGCATGTAAACCAGAAAGTACAAAGATAACAGCAAAAAATATATTTTAGTTTCCACTAATAAGTGAGAAGTAATAAAAGAAAAAGTGTGCTCAAAAAGAAGAATAAAGACTGGTTTAATTTCAAATAAAAAACAAGCTTAAAATTTTTAGATTTTTTTTAGCAACGGTACTATTTACTGTTCAAGTAATGGGTATACTATGTAAGTTGTTTATGTTACATTATCCAGCAAACAGTTTTTTCCAAATACATTTATCTCAGCTAAGAGATTAAAATAAATTATTTACATGTAATTATACAACTTCATTTCTAAAAGTCACTCGATCCATTTATTTTTCAGTGTTCTGTAAGGTTGTCTACCCATAATGGAAATAAAATTACTCTTTGCAAATGATCACAGAGGCCAGCATCTTCTATTAAGTCTGTTCTAGCATGTAGAGCTTCTGAATTAAATGTAATCAGAATTAAGTATGGTAGTAAAAAAGTGCATGTTACTTACTTCTCCACCAATTCATTTGATTTATGATGATTCTGAGAAGTTCTTGTGCATAACTTCATATCTATGTACTTTACCACATGGACTTGATCAGTCAAGAAGGATATTAGACAACTTTTTTATTACCAGTTAAAACTAATGCTATAAAATGAAGGATTAAACAACATGTACATGCTCATGTCTGGGCATTTCAGTTTTAAAATCACACTGTCAGAGCTCATTTATAACATTCTTTCCCTTGGCTGCAATTGTAGATTTACGTACTGTCATTTCCATGGAGAAGTGCAAACTGAAGTGGTTTCATAAGCTCTACTGTACTGTAGATGTAGATTTCAAGAGTATCCCCAGTTTATTTCAAAACTGTCAGGTATTTTCTCTCATCTACATCAGAGCAATAACTTATGAACACTTCAAAACAGAATGGGAAAAAAAGTTTCCCCTTCCAAGAGAAATGGTTTGAATGTAAATTCATCTTAATATAGATATGAAAAGACATGCTTACTCTTCATAAGAAATTATTTCAGAAATATATTTTTCTATTAAATTTTACTTACATGACTCAACATAATTTTTTGCTGTGGTCATCCACAGTCATAACACAGTCCAGGGCAAAATCAAATACTACTGGTTTGTTTCTTTTCTTCCTCAATGTATTTGTTTGCTTTATTTATAAAGTTAAAGATTATTCAATTTGTTCCAGCTACCACTGGGTGCTGTCAGAGAGAAAGGCCATGGCCTGAGCAGGTGAGTGAAGCTCAGTTTGTCCGCAGTCGTCACCAGCCTGATGTGACCCAGCCATGCTCTGCAAACTCAGAGGTCGCATCAATGGGCTGCTAACCCAATCCATACTTTCCAGCTGAGAAATTGGAAACAGAGCAACCAGACACTGCAAGAAGGCTTCCTAGCTACAGCTCATCTGTGTCAGGTTAGCAGAGAGGGCACAAGTTCATAGAATCATAGAATAATAGGATCACAAAGTTGGAAACGACCTATAAGATCATCTAGTTCAACTGTCTTCACATTACCACTGCTACCACACGCACTAAACCATATCTCGCAGCTCCTCATCCAGATGCCTCTTGAACATTGCCAGGAACAGCAACTCCACCACCTCTCTGGGCAGGCCATACCAGTGCCTGACCATTCTTTGAGAGAAAAAGTTCTTCTTTAAGTCTAACCTAAACCTTCTCTGGTACAACTTGCAGCCAATTCCCCAGGTCCTGTTTGTTGCCGGGGAGAACAGGCCAAACCCCTCTTCACCACAACCTCCCTTCAGGAAGTTGTAGAGTGCATTGAGGTCTCCCCCAAGCCTCCTCTTCTCCAGACTAAACAATCCCAGCTCCGTCAGCTGCTCCTCATAGGACTTGTGCTCCAGACCCCCCACCAGTTTTGTTGCCCTTCTCTGGACACACTCCAGGGCCTCAATGTCTTTCCTGTAGTGAGGGGCCCAAAACTGAATACAGTACTCAAGGTGTGGCGTCTCCACTGCTGAGTACAGGGGGATGATCACCTCCCTGCTCCTGCTGGCCACACTATTTCTCATGCAGGCCAGGATGCCGTTGGTCCTCTTGGCCACCTGGGCACACTGTTGGCTCTTGTTCAGCCAAGCATCAACCAACACCTCCAAGTTCCTTTCCTCTTCACAGTCATCCAGCCACTCATCCCCAAGCCTATAACACTGCATGGGGTTGCTGTGGCCAAAGTGCAGGACCCGGCACTTGGCCTTGTTGAACCTCATCCCATTCACCTCAGCCCAGCGATCCAGCTTATGTGGACCCCTCAGAAGGTCCTCCCTACCCTCAGGCAGATCGACACCACCTCCCAACTTGGTGTCATCTGCAGACCTACTGAGGGTACACTCAATCCCCTCGTCTAGGTCATCAATAAAGATATTAAACAAGATGGGCCTCAGTACCGACCCCTGGGGGACACCACATGAAACAGGTCGCCAGTTGGACTTCACTCCATTAACCACCAACCCATTGGGCATGGCCCTCTCGCCATTTTCTTACCCAAAGGAGTGTGTACTTGTCCAGGCCACGGGCAGCCAGTTTCCCCAGAAGAATCCTGTGAGAGACCATGTCAAAGGCTTTGCTGAAGTTTAGGTAGACTATATCAGCAGCCTTTCCTCATCTGCCAGTCTGGTTACACAGTTGTAGAAGGAGATGAGGTTGGTCAAGCACGACCTGCCTTTCATGAACCTGTGCTGGCTGAGCCTGATCCCCTGGACACCACGCATGTGTCATGCGATCTCACCCAAGATGACTTGCTCCATTACTTTCCCCGGTACCAAGGTCAGGCTGACAGGCCTGTAGTTCCCTGGATCCTCCTTACGGCCCTTCTTGAAGATGGGAGTCACATCAGCAAGCCTCCAGTCCTCTGGGACCTCTCCTGTTAACCAGGAGCACTGATAGATGGCCAAGAGTGGGCCAGCAGTCACTCCCACCAGCTCCCACAGAACCCAACGTGTAGCCCATCCGGTCCCATCCGGTTCAGCCACACTTACACAAATACCCAGTGCTTCTCCAAGGCACAACCAAAAGGGGTTTCCTCCACCAGAAACTCAATAAGAGACAATAAGGAGTCAGCTCTTCTGGCCCCCAACATTCTCGCTTGAAGTTTCCCATCTTCCCAATCCTCTAATCACATCTTAAAATAGTTTGAAAGAGTACTTAAAAGTCAAGAAATTTTCTACTATTGGACATCATGGAGACTACCTCATCATCCATTATATAATTAAAAGTTTGTAATTGTTACTGGTGAGTTAGCACAAATTTAACAGAACAAAAGAACAAAAGTTCTCCAAGATCTTCCATATCCTCTGTGGCAGAAAAATATTGGGCTCTCAGCACATGAGACATGCTCAATTTTTTTTTTTTCCACTGAGAACTGAGAACGTTTCTGAAGATCATAATAAAAATTCAGTGAACTTGTGTTCCTTATTAAATGTCAGAGACATTTGAGGATGATTACTTTCATTTCCAGGTTCACCCGAATGTTATAAATATTTAGACCTTTTATATTAAAAGAAATGGGATATGTGCCACTGGTCTTAATAAGTACAGAATTAGGGCCAAAAATCCTAAGTGAACAACTTGTGGGAATACAAGAAAAACTGTTCAGAGCAGAAGCTGTGGAGCAAGATAAACAGCATGAGAACCAGGGATACCTCTAGAAGAAGAAAGAACATCTCACAGCTCTGATTGGATAAGTGACTGTGTGAATGATTGAAGAGCACTAAGTAAAGTGTATATTCTATGCAAAGTATTTGTTTTTGACTGGAAAAATCCAAAATCATTTTGGTTGGCAATTCCTTAAAATTCTTCTTGAATGGATTTCACTAAAAATGTGTTCAGACTTGTTTCTATGACAAATACTTTTGTTTATATAATGTACTAAATTTTTTCAGACATCTTTTCTTCTTGACTATAATTCCCATTACTTTTTGCATTAGTTCCAGAGAGTTATTTTTTTTTTATTTTTGTCCATTTCCAACTGCACATGTTGGCAAATGTTCAAATGTATAAGATGTAAAACAACAAAAATTCGAAAAATGATTGAGAAAGATACCATAGCAAAAAGAATTCAGACAAATTTCTACCTGTTATCAGTTAAAACACAAGAAAAGTAAATAAGAAATAAGTTTCTAAAAGAGTATTTAAATGATTGTTCATCTTACACCCTACAAAACATCTAAGATGCCAGTAATGAAGATAGGAAAGAATATTCTATTTTCCTGTATAGCTTTTTTACTTTGAAGTATAACAGCATATTATGCATTATTTTTAATACTGATAGGTCAGTTTTTTCTTTGATTTTATTGTTATTTCATATAGTTATCAATGGAAATTTTTACTGAGACCATAGAAAAAACTGAAGCCCCTTCAATTTCTGTTTGTTTTAATGTGTTTTGATTTTTTGTGTTTTTGTTTTTAAGCTGTTTATCTCATATTGTGCTTTTATTTTTCCTCAAAACGTGCAAAATAATGGATTCTTAAGAACAGTTATCTATTCGCATTCAATGATTATCTAGTTTTCAATACCTAAAGACATAAAGTGATTGAAAACAAGATTTTCAGTTATCTGCAAGAAATTAATTCTTACGTGGAGTACAGATTTCTTTGCTTGAACATATAACAACAACAACAACAAAATCAAAGTAATTTTCAGATGGAGCACTGAATTACAGTTTTTGTAAGAGTGAATTGTTTTTTTTCTTTTGTCTTTTAACTTAAAATCTTTGGCTAGCTTTGAGATTTGCCATTGAAATTATGAGCATGGTATATATGCACATGAGTTAGAAATGGTGGAAAACTAATTTAGTGTTTCATTTTGTCCCTTTGATCTTAATAAGAAAAATTTCTCCTAGGGGAAAAAAAAAAAAGAATGTGAATACTTAAAATTTCCTTAACTGCATTTTAGGTTTGGTCGTCAAGGAAGAAAACTGATTTTGCAGTTATTGACAAAGATAAAAATAGCCACATAGAGTTGCTTCCAATGAAATTAGGTGTTGCTGTCAAAAATGAGGGGAAAAGATATTGCCTTTAATCTTTCGACCATAAACTGTTATACTGTACTATTATAACAATACTATTTCATTTTATAAACTGTCATTGGTAATAAAACAGAAAAATTCTCTACTTTTTTAGTAGATTTACAGCACATCTCTGCAGTTTAGTTCTGGAAAGCATTTTAGGTGACCTATTACTTGTTTTTTCTCATTATTTAAGGCAGGGTTGAAAGCCAGACCTGAGTTTATTACTGTCACCTCATCTGAAGGAATGGCCTCCGGCTTTTAAAGGCTCACAGTATTTTTGCTTTTGATACACTGAAGTGTTTCAGTATTGTACTCAAAATATTTCTGTGCTTTATCTCTGAGCTGCACAGGTCTATATTTAGTTTTGTTATAGGGCATGAAAGGCCTGTGATATATAGTCTTCTTCTGCTTGGTATTCAAGAGGTAGCAAACACTAGGAATTCTAATTACTTATCAGGTATCTTAATTTCTCAGAATTCAGAAAATGAGGTAATTTTATTATGAGAATGTAAATTTCTATTTGTTTCATTGTTCTCTCTTTTTCTTGAATTCATTTTTAACTTTCCAGTCTTCTGAGTGAACTGTCTTTTTCCAAGGCTTGGTGGTATTCCTTCTTATAGATTTGAACTTGAGGTAGAACCCTGGTTCCACTGAAAATAAAAGCAGTGCTTGATTTTTCATTGCTAGTAAAGCATAGCCAAGAAGCCAAAGGAAAAGAAGCACACAATAAAAATGAGAATCTCATTTTGGACAGGAGCCCATATGTGTTTCTCTCAGAAATTTCAGCAAAATAGCCCATGCATTTCCCCTGGCTTAAAGTTTATTATCAGATTCATAGTACAAGATCCTCTTTCCTCTGACTGAAAAAAAGAAAAAGAAAAAGAAAAAGAAAAAGAAAAAGAAAAAGAAAAA